>OLKM01002740.1:0-56258 GCA_900291075.1 Melanogrammus aeglefinus | reverse complement strand
TTACTTACACTTATTGGTTACATAGTACAGGTGGCGCGGAGGCATTCCACAAAAAATAAATAAATAAAGTAATTTTCACCACCGTTAGCAACCAGCGATCTCGTAATTACGAGAAATATCCGTAATTCGACATCAGGATCACCTCCCTCATTCATCAATAACGTGGCTGCTGCTGCAGACGGCAACGATGACTCTATCCGACGCCATTGTATTTATTAATTTTAACCATTTTCATGGATATTTGATAATTATTATTAAATTATATTAGTATTATTTAACCTATCGTTGGAATTCTGTAACACAATATTGGAAAAGGTCATATAATTAAAAAGGTGTTATGAGCCAAACTGTTATGCTTAATCTGAAGGCTTGAGCATGGTCAGATAAAGTCAGATCTACACTTAGTGGGATTTTTACAGGAGCCACATTTGGAGAACAATATCTAACTTTGGCAAAGCAGTCACTGATATAGGCCCTTTAAATTAAAATCTATCCACTGTTTTTTTTTTCAAAATTTTTATTTTTTTCCAACACTGACTTGTGTTACTTTAGGATAGTAAAGCTAAATGTTTAATTCAAGCAAATATACAGAATTACTGTCTGTTACATGAATGTGGTTTAAATGTTGATTTAATCAAACTTTCTTCTGTGTGATAATGTCACAGGAATGTGTTGCACAACTCACATGAGGAGCGTCTCCTCTCAGTTGGAATGGTATGGCCCTAATTGAACTTCAAACTCTGGATTCTCCTTCAAAAGGCATGCTGAGCTTGTACGAGGGCTCAAGTCTCTGATGTTGGAGCTGTGGACTGCACACCCTCCACAATGCCATGAAGGCAGGCTTCACCAGCCTTGGCAAAATTGACAAACTCCTGCGCGCCGGCTCCATTTTCTCATCCACAACGTTTCCTGCCCGAAGAGAGGACTACAGCCAAACATAACCGGATCATCCTGGCTTTCCCCTCTCTTTCTGCAGCCACAGATGGTCGAAAATGTGCTGGTTGACAGAAGAGATTCCTGGAAGTTTGGCCCATGATCGGAAGTATGTTGATTGCTGTGAGGAGAAGAAGGTCCAAAAACCGAACCCGGACCTCTTTAATGACGTCATCCTGGCAGCACTAGGAAGATGCACTCTTAATGGCAAAGCTTCAATTCTTCCTCGCATGCGAGAGTTTTAAACCCATTTTCTTGGTTCAAATACCAAACAGATGGCCAGTGTGGCCTTTTTTGGCAAAGATTTAACTGAGTTCTGTTGGTAGTAAGATTTTGATTAATTATTTTTAAAAAAACCTGTATTAATTGATTGAATGGCGGCGGTATAACTATCTGATTTTATCATCATCCAGAGGTTTACTGAGGTGCATCATTAAGAAGAGCCTCCTTACCAGACAAAGCCCTCCTGCAGCTCATTATTTGGACATCTCGTGAGGGAGAAAACTGGGTCTCCCTCAAAGGGTAGACATAGGCTTGGGGGCTTGAATTTGCCATCAAGGTACTTCAGCTGTTATTTGTTTTGTGAGTTGAAATTGGTGAATTATGATGCCTGCACAAATCAACTACAATACAGTTTGTTCAGTATCTAATTATCATTAGTTATTATGTAAACCATTTCCTTTCAAGAAAGCAGTCGAGCTATATGTTTCTTAATGTTTCTTTGATAAGCACTCCTGGCAAACCAGAACAAGATAGGGAACTTTTATCTGTACTCAGCCTGAGAAAGAGTGTGCTGGGTGTCTGCAGCTGTCTGATTAGGATCGTAAAGGAAACTGCAGGAAAAGCCCCGTTGAATTCCCCATTGTTAGGCAGATTTCCTGCCTGTGATCCCACAAAGATGTCAAAGCTCCAGAGTGGTGCAATCGTACAGATGAAGGCCATTAGTACATACTTTCATCCAGGGGGCAGCAGCTGGCAGGTGGCCATTGCAGCTGGTAAGAAAAATAATGTATAGGGACAGGTAGAAGTGGATAAGTTATTCAAATTGATTGAGGTCTTGTGCTAGAAAAATCTCATTTGTGGTTTTCTGCCTTTATTATCTAGAGGTGTAAAAAAGTGTCAATGATCAATTGTTAATTTAGGCAGGGACTTCCGTGTCCCAGTGTTGAGAACCACATGCTTCAGATACTGTTGCTGTATCTATGAAGTACGTATGTACTTTGTGATGGTAGATGAAGCAGTGACTGGAATGTGTTAATGGTAATGAATATAATCTTAATTTGTACCTGTCCAATGTGCAGGTGATGTCATCATTCAACAGTTCAACTTCCTTTCATCTCTGATTCGTGGGCAGAGAACGATGAGTTTGTTTCCTTTGCCAACCCCTGAGGCAGCGTCTCGATGTCTTTCTCCACTCTAAACTCTGTTACGTCCCACCCTGACCTGCAAAGTTTTTCCAAAGTGCTCTCCTCCTTTTCCATGACAGGCCACCAGGTGGAGAGAGGCTTCTCGGTGAATAAAGAGTAGAACGTGCTAACCGCCGTGATGAATCTCTCGAAGCCCTCAGGTTATCTGGGTAAGGTAACTGGTTTGTGAGTGGCGATTTCTTAAAGTTCTCTGACCGAAGGAGCTCCTGGCCGTCTGCTGCTCAGCGAGTCACAATTACAGGCTATACCTTGAGAGTGAGCGGAAAAAAAGGAGAGCGCCACACAGAGGCTTTAAGAGGAAAGCAGCAGAGAAAAGACTTGAGCACCTCCGGAAACCAGCTGGCAGGTACTTCATAGCGTGTGCCATTCACTGAAAATGATTGCCGACAAGTAGTTGAGAGATGCTGAGGGAAAGGCAGGAACAAAGATGGCTGAGCTCATCACAAAATCCAACGTCTTCGGAGAAGACACAGGGACCAAAAAAGCAGACCTTCTTCCCAAGTGGATAAAAATGATAAAGAAAAAAGCCACACAGCTGAGGCACTTGTGACTGCAATTTTAAATTAGCAACTCGTATGTTGCCTGTTGTGAATATCATTGGTTATGTCTCTCTCTCTTGGTCATTTTTTTGTGTCCAGTGTGAAGTTCTTAAGTTGTTTGTTAATAAAATACTATTACAGTGTTAAAGTTGCACTTTATGCCATTTTTTTGAGGCCCTAATTTAACCATTTGTTTGTAAAGGTCCAGTATGTCTTCAATTGTCATGAGGAATTGTTACTTTTTTGACATTAAGTAAAAACTATTGGACCAAGGCAGGTTGGGACACATCCTTGATTATAATCCAACTCCTATGTTAGAGTTCCCTCTTACTTCAATGTAGCTCTCTCGTCTGGCCCTAACCACAAACACTCACATACTGTGTGTGTGTGTGTGTGTGTGTGTGTGTGTGTGTGTGTGTGTGTGTATATATTTTAAGCTGCTACAGTTGAAGCTTGAAGTCGTGCTGGTAGTAAAAAAAATTGTGACGGTAGTAAAAAGGTAGTAAATTCAACTTAAGAATCTCTGTATAAACCCTGAACTATCTCGAGCCACTTGAAATCAATTGGAGAACATATCCCGAGGAATTTTTCAAGAAAACCACGGTCTCTAAGTGAATTCAAACAATGGAAGGCCACTGAATTTAGGCAGTTTTTGTTGTACACTGGACCTGTGGTCCTGAAAGGACGCCTATCTACACGGATGTACAAAAACTTCATGCTTTTATCTGTAGGGATGAGAATTCTTCTCAGTCCAGCTTTGTGTTCAGAGTATTGTGACTATGCTGACAAACTCTATTAAAATGTTTATGTCCAGAACTTTGCAAAGATATATGGACCTGACCAGGTAGTTTACAACACACATTCTCTTATACATCTGGCTGATGATGCACGGAGGTTTGGTGCCCTAGACAGTGTTTCGTGTTTCCCATTTGAAAATCATCTCGTAAGTTAGTAAGAAGGCCACACGGCGCTGTTCAACAACTCGTAAGGCGTGTAGGTGAAAAACGTAGGCCTATCTCCCGAGAGGAAAGGAGGAATGGCCGGCAACAACCACATTTATGTGGTCCTACTCTCCCACATATACCGGCTCGTATGCAGTACAAGAAGTACAGGCAAGGGGGACAAATTATTTCCTGCTCTCATGGTAGCAACTGTTATAATGTTGAGGGAAGAGTTGCTGTTGTGAAGAACATTGTGGAGGTGTCACCAGGAGCTTTATACGCTGTGTGCCAGTTTTACGAGAGACAAGGGTGCTTCTACAATTACCCTATAGATTCATCTGTTGTGGGGATCAAAACAGTGTCAAAGCTCTCTGAAGAGCTGGATGGAGTGGCTGTGACTGAATTGACGGAAAAAATCATACTGCTTCCAATGGAAGAAGGGAATGTGGCTTTCATTCAGTTACATGACCAGTAACCTATGAACTTTGCAGCATGTTCTACATTGTGGAATTCCCGAATGAGGTTACGGGTGATGGAAAGCCTATGGTGGACATTATACCAACACGTTGGTTCAAGAATGATGATCAGGTGGAATGCTACTGGCCTGTGGGTCTCAATGTCTCGATCAGCAAGGCAGTGAAAAGGATGGTTCAGCCAGATCCTTCAACATGGGCGACATGCCAAGTGCGTGTACTTGGCAGTGCAGGTAAGAACATTTTATGTTTTTTGGGAAAAGTCTGAAGATTTGTGCAAAGTATATTGCTTTAATTTCCCCTTCCCCTGTTTCTGTGTTTTTTTCTTTTGTAGTGACATTTGCCGCGGCTCGCAGTAAGCTGAAAAAGGCAGAGGCTACGTCTGACGTCCAAACGGAACCTGAAAATTCACAAAGGCAATTGAGGTAATGTTTTTTTATAAGCTGGTGTTAAGGCAGTGGTTCTAAAACCCATTTAAAAAAACTTGAGTGAGTTTCTGTCCCTTTCTGCTGGAGCTGGACACATGGGAGCTGTTTGACATGCATTCTAGCCCACACCATGCACAACTAACTGCATGGTTGTATAAATTAAAGATCAACTCATTATTTGATTTGTTGTTTCTGTAGCTTTGATCAATGTTATTCATTATTATATTGTTGTCGCGTCAGGCAGAAACATTTTATCGCCAAAAATTTCAACTTTTAATGAAAATATCTCTACAAAGCTCTCCAGGCTTTGTGAGCATGTAGATTGAACGTTTTTAAATAATTGATTAGTTTGATGCTATGTTAAAACGGTTTGCTGGGTATGCTCTGGACCCCCTCAAGGATCAATGGGGGTCTCCAGACTCCATTTTGAGAACTACGGCTTAAAGAAACTATTTCGCTAAAAGTTATGTTTTTAAATTAATGCAGGCCAACGCAGAAACTCAGGGAGGTTCTCTCGAGTGATGAATCTGAAGTCTGTCCCGAGGATGTAGAACCGCCGACACCTCCCCGTGAACTGTCAAAGAAAGTAAGCCAGCAGCGGAGCTGCAGTAGGAACTCGAGTTGGTCCAGCAGCCCACCTGAGTCTCCTGGACCATCTAACGCAAGTATGTTAACTATGGAATTTTGATTTATTATTTATTTAGTAATATAGAGAGAGAGTTTAATTTCTTTTAAATGTAAAATTATGTGTAGGAACCCGGAGCCCGAGGAGCACCCCCAGTCCCATTGGATTCCCCAGTCTGGACAGACAGAGATCAACTGCAGCCCTGAGTCTCTCCACCACAATTGGAAGACAGACTTCACCTCTGATTCACAGCCCCAGCGAGACCCCGAGACGGAGCCACTTCTCCTTATCTCAGACACCAAGACCCAACAGCCAAAGCGAAACCCAGACCCCGAGACATAGCCAACCCTCCTCAAGCCGGACGAGCAGCTCTGGGATGGAACAACAAATGTTCATCCCGTTATTCAAACTTCTCGAGGAGGTGAAGGACACCCAGAGGGTCCATACCAGGCTGCTAAACAACCTCCTGAAACAAAAAGAGGGTGTTCAAGTGCTGACTGTGCCAGAGGGAGCAGTGTTCCCACTAAACACAGTGGAGGATGTCGAGGCCATGTGCGCCAAGCTGGGCGACGCAGAGTTCAATTCTGCAATTGTAAGTTCAAATCTCTTATTCACTTCTAAAAGTAATTGTATTTTCTAAATCTCTTATTCACCTCAATATCTATTTTCTAATCACATTGGTGATTATTTTTTAGTAGAATAGCTTTTGTTAACTAATCTTTGACATATCCAAGGGTCTAATACCACGTGAAAAATCTCTCGCCTCTGATCACTTTTTATATTAAAAATCAGGCGAACACTATAGTTAATTGCCAATAAAAATATTAAAAACAAAAGAAAAAATATAATATTTAATGTATTTTTGGAAAGAATAGAAGTTGACTGAAAGATCTGTGAATTTTTTTTTTCTCTGATACATATTTAGAGCAGTTGTTTTGAGTGGACAAAAATGTCCTCAAGGGTCTCAAAGGATGGAGAAAGAGAACCAGAGGGTTAATACAGAATTTCCTTCCTGTGACTTTTATCATACTCAGGTTGCCATGGTTGCAGACATTGGTGGAACTTCATTGGATGACAGTGTCAGAAGGATGATGGCATTCATCATCACCAGTGCTCTGTCTCTCCAATACAATCTCTTTGGACATCGTGGCAAGAAGAAGTTCCGAGACCTGCCTCTTTTTAATGTTATATACGGTAAATTTGAGTTTTTAATAGGCCATTGTAATTCCTTTTGTATTTTTTTATCTTTAAAGATTTTTATGCCTTTATTTATATAGTGGAGAATAACAGGAGAGATGTGGTGGAGATACCTGCAGTAATGTTAGTCAGGAACGGGACTCAAACTCGTAATGCAGCAGACCTTAGCCATTCTTGCTGTCAGGCTACATACATAGTCGTGCAATTTCCTGTTTTCTTATACACATATGCATTATGCATACACATTTCTCAGTGATATAAGACTTTTTGACGGATGTCTTTCTCATAAGGTTTCATGATCAAAGAGTTAAGTTAGCTTTACTAAGTTGGCTTCTTGTCATTTGTTTTTAGGGGCACTCAAAAGGAACACATCCACTAAGGACATTAACCAGAAAGAAGCAGAGGCGGCTCTGTCCAAGTGGTTTACGGGAGCCCGGGATCGAGGTGGGAATAGGGCTGCTAGAGCTCAGAAAGCACTTGGCAACACACCTGGCAACTTACAGGACAATGGGGCACAGCCCCAATAGGCAGAATGTCATCTGCCAACATCTTTGGATCTCTCGCGCACGCGCGCGCGCACACACACACACACACACACACACACACACACACACACACACACACACACACCACACACACACACCACACACACACACACACACACACACACACACACACACACACACACACACTTTGGTATATCTCTCACACGCACACACTTTAGCTGTCCATGTGCAAATCCGGAAATCCTGTTTTATGTGACGCTGTTATTTTTTCTTCATCAGCGTTAAGGTTGAATTGATTATGTTATAGGGATGGTAAGGACAGTTAAGTTGGTTCTTTTGTGTTGTGAGTTTATATAGTTTTTTTTTTTATGAGATTGACAGTAATAGTGTACATATATTTCTTGTTTATTTTTTGTTCTGATGTGCACTTTGTTAAAAAAATAAACAGTGTATTGTTTTTTGTTTTGTTCTTTCACCCTGGTTAAATTTAAATTTGCTAAATTTTAGGCACTTTTTACATCTTGGGGTTTCTGACTGGGTCTTAAATGGGGTCCACATGGGAGATTTTTAATCTGAACCACCTTTGCCACCTGTGTTTGCCTATATGGGCTTGAACTGGGATCTGCATGGGCCTTAAGCGGGTTAAAGCTGGGCAAACTCTATGCTAACACAAGTGTGGCCTACATGGATCGCATATAAATTGCCCAGCTGAAACACACACATGGACCATACAGATCTCAGTTCAAACCCATACAGACAACCACAGGTGGCGCAAAGGTGGTTCAGATATAAAATTGCCCATTTGGAACCCACTTAAGACCCAGTCAGAAACCCACAAAAGCCCATATGGGCTAACTCAGGTGGGCCCCTGTTGGAACCTAGGAGCAAAACCAGATGGAACCCTAAATGGGCGGACACAGGTGTAGCCTACATGGGTTGCATATAGGTTGCTCAGCTGGAACCCACTTAAGGCCCCTTTAGATCCCAGCTCAAGCCCATATAGGCGCAAACAGGTGGCGCAAAGGTGGTTCAGATATAAGAATTGCCCATTTGGAACCCACCTAAGGACCCAGTCAGAACCCCTATAAGCCCATATGGGCTAACACGGGTGGGCCCCGGTTGGAACCCAGGAGCAAAACCAGATGGAACCCATGCCCACATGCCCATGTCAATACCCATATGGGGCCCATGTGGAAATGTTGACTAAGAACAAGACAATAGATGGGTAGGTAGGCCTACAATAAACATCAAGACATACCATTCTAAAAAGAACAGATGAAGCAGCTACCCTTGTTTCCTTCGCGGTTTGCCTACAGAGCAGCCCACCTGCATTTAGTATATCTGTGAATTGTTACAATTTCTCAGAATCAAAGGCGAAAGTAGAAACGGGTGGCCAAAAGCTGTCGTATTGTTAGTTATCATCACAGACAATTTTAAGTAGAAACGGGTGGCCAAAAGCTGTCACATTGTTAGTTATCGCAGACAATTTCAATATAACACTATAACAATCAATGTTCTGTACGGAGCTCCTTCAGGGACGTTAGGGAGAACGCTGCCGGACAGAACCTTAGTTTGGAAGTCGTGCTCAGTGACACGACAAATACTTCCAATTGAGATACATGAGCTTGAAAATTGTGCTTCTGGACACGAAAATTTTGAAAATACGTGTCGCTGATCACGAAAAATAGATTAAATAACGTGACAGTGTCACGAATTTTCGTGAGACCGGGTTGTACCGTCACTGCTCACATACTTTCATGCGTCCTTTACGTTGGCATAGATGTTAACCAATACATCAACTAGGGGCAAGCGCAGAGTCAAAAGTTTATTGACAACAAACCATTAGACTGTAAAAAGAAAACAACCAAACATGGCGACTATGGAGGAGGTCTTAATTATGTACATAATAAATAAAAGAAGAAAACGGGCTCGTTGTAAGAGGCGATGGTCGGTAAGGCCGTTAAATTCATCGCGGCTGGAGGACGGAGTATTTATCTCTCTCGTCCGTCACAGCGCCCCCACGGTTTCCGGTGGTACTGCTCCGTTTGGTGCGTATCCATAAGCTTTGTGGAAACGGACGAAAAACGGACGAAATGAACGCAGAGTACGGACGAAAGGCTCCGTCCGTATCCGTATGCGTATTTAACGTTGAGCATAAATGGGCCTTTACCCACTCCACAGTACACCAGAGGTAAATCAATTATAACGCCAGACATAGACTTAAATGTCTGTGTTGATGGAATAATGTTAGAAATAAAACTAACCTTGCATCGCATGAATCATCGAAGGACTACTTTCTCAGCGGCAGCGACATTTTACTTTGTGCTAACCGAATCACTACAGCAGAAAGTAAACAGAGAAGGGTGGAACTGAAGCGGAATTCAACTGCGTCCAAAGCAGACGCATCGCTAAGTCCTCCAAACGTGCCCATATCTTGTTAATTGAATACGCTAATAGAATTCCTTCGTTCACTGTACTCTGCGTCTGTAGCAATGACAGCGGCAGGTAAAAGAACTAGAGCTCGTGTGACACTGAATTCTGCGACCCACCGAAAAGTTAACCTAGGTATCAGTCCGCCGCTGCCGTAGCGTACTACCAGGAATATAACACTGCTGCTGAGACCCAGCAATTCCCTCAAAATTGCACTGCAATGCAAGATTGGTTTTATTCTCTAACATTATTCTATAAACAGACATTTAAAATCTATAGTCTGTCGTTATAAAATGATTTACCCTCTGGGTGTTACTGTGGAGTGGGGTAAGACTTGTTTTTAATCGCAGGCTAGCATTGCCCGTTGCCGTGTGCTAGCCTAGCACGAGAGAACTCTGCAACTAGAAGGACAGAATGAAATGTGTTGAAAACTGTCTCCAATGATAAAGAACACCAAGGCTCACTTGGGAATCAGGCCCTATGTCCAAAATTCCGAACTGCCCCTTTAATTCCTACAAATCACACCCTAAATGCTTGAAAGCATTTACTGCTTAGAAGCATTTAGGAACTTATCAGTTGATTCATTGATTTTATTCTTTTGACAAATTTACTATCCAATTTTTTTTAGCCTTTGTACGATTGTAAAGTTAACTGACTGTAATGATGACTTACACAAAAACAGCACAAAATGTTATTATTTTGCCTTAAGCTTCAGTTATCTCTACAATCGTACAAAGGCTAAAAAAAACTGATAATAAATTTGGCAAAAGAATAAAATCAATGAATCAACTGATAAGTTCTAAATGCTTCTAAGCAGTAAATGCTTTCGAGCATTTCGGGTGTGATTTGTAGGAATTAAAAGCCTACATTTTTTTTCAATTGTGCCTGTTGAAAAGAGCAGTCAAGCATACAGATATCTCTATTGGTCTATTCTTCCCAGCCACAACAACGATACTATAAAGGTTAGCGCAGGTAAGAATGTCAACAAGCTAGTAGATGGTTGCTGTGATGGGCTGGATCAGCATTATCCTATTTACACTACTGGTAAAGAGCAAGGCAGAGGAACAGTCATGCAAAATGATAGGGAAAACAGGCTTTTTGGAGTTTTCAAAAGATGGTGATCTTATTATAGGAGGAATATTTTCTCTAGATTCAACTCAAGTAACAGAGAATTATGGCTACCATGCATATCCTTCTATATTTTGTACTGGGTAAGATATCTATGCCAAAAATTTGTAAAATGTCTACTTTTCTACTTTTTCTAAAAGCGGTCATAGACTGAACAATGCTTTATGCTATTTGTATCCATTTGTGTATGCATCCAAATAGTTGTAATTCAATATTAATTGCATTTTTTCAAGTCTGAATCCCAGGGAGTTGATGTTTGCCCGTGCTGCCATCTTCGCTGTGGAGGAAATCAACAAAAACCCAACCTTGCTCAATGGAGTGACCTTGGGCTACAGTATCTATAACGGCTGTTGGGGTGACAGTCCAATAAGAGCAGCCATAGAGGCTGTAACATCAGGGGAAAGCTGCAGTAAAAGAGTCCAGGCATTGATTGGCCATTCCTCTTCTGGCATTAGCAAAGATATAAATCTTATAGTTGGAGTGCTAGATATCCCTCTAGTGAGATATTTGGACTATTTTGAAGTAGCGTTTTTGATGTTTTGTTTCATTACTGTCTTATTGTTGTAATGTGTATGATTAACACTTGATTTCACTTTTCTTTTTTTACAGATCAGCCACCTTTCAACGTGCGCCTGTTTAAGTGATAAACGTTTATATCCTACATTTTTTAGGACTGTTCCAAGTGATGAATTTCAAATATCCGCTTTGGTACAGCTCATGAAAAATTTTGGCTGGCAGTGGGTAGGAATAATTCACAGTGCTGAGGTATATGCATCTGATGGTGCAGCTGAGTTCACTAAGCAAGGAAAGGCAGAGGGTATTTGTGTAGAATATGTTATTAGCTTTGAATTGTATGATACCAAGATAGAACATAAAGTAAAAGAGAAACTCAAAGGCTCCACATCAAGTGTAGTCCTGTTATACATGCCATTAACCTACATGAGAGATTTTTTAAAAATGGTTAATGGGAATAAGTTACCTCGTAAACAATGGATTGGTAGTGAAGCTTGGATCTCACAGGTAGACTTGGCTTCCCTTGGTAGTAAGAACATCTTACATGGGGCAATGGGGTTTGCCCTGTCTCGGTCTATTATTCCAGGTCTTGCAGAATTTATACTGAACTTGAAAGTGAGTGATGAACCAGAGAGTGTTATGATCAAAGCTTTTTGGGAAAGTTTCTTTGACTGCAGCTTCTCTCCATCAAATTCCACAAAGCTCTGTACTGGGGATGAGGATCTCAGAACAATCACTAATGCCTACACAAACACAGAATTAAGATCTGTGAGAAATGTGTACACTGCAGTGTATTCGATTGCACATGCTCTTAATGCGTTATTGCAATGTGAAAATGGATTAAACCCCACCACAGGAAAACACTGTGTAAACAAGACTGATATCCGGCCCAAACAGGTGCAGTATGTTGAAATATATATATGTATGGTGTACTTGAGTACGTACTTATTTACTTGCTAATTTGGAAATGTAATTGTAGGCTAGCTATATATATATATATATATATATATATATATATATATATATATATTATATATATATATATATATATATATATATATATATATATATATATATATATATATATATATACAGTGTATATTTTACAATTTCAGTGTTTGCTAATAACATTAAATATTCTCCGTGCAGGTACTGGAACACCTGAAGCTGGTGGATTTCACTGTACTCAATGGTTACAAGGTATCTTTTGATGAAAACGGAGACACTGCAGCAAAGTATGACCTGTTAAATTGGCAGTACAAGGAGGATGACTCTGTGGATGTCATTAACATTGGGCATTATGATAACTCTTTACCTGAAGGACAGAAATTCAGCTTAACACCTAACACATCAATTATATGGGCCCTTAACAGCACCGAGGTAAAATATAACCGAAAAAAAAAAACAGTTAACACCTAACACATCAATTATATGGGCCCTTAACAGCACCGAGGTAAAATATAACCGAAAAAAAAAAACATTTCAGTGACTTCTGGTATGATTTTATTTTTGCAACTTACATTACGTTTTTATTATTAACTGATGTCTCTGTTAGCCTCCAAAGTCTGTTTGCCGGGATGCATGCCCTGCCGGAAGTCGCAAGGCCGTTAATAAACATGCACCCGTGTGCTGCTTTGATTGCTTTGAATGCCCAGAGGGAGGCATAAGTAATGAGACAGGTAGGATAAGTATTTCTAAAGCTCACTTGCATTATAAGCCTAAATGATACTGAAATGAGTGATGTGCTCTCTTTCAGATTCCTCAGACTGCTTTTTGTGTACTGTTGAATTTTGGCCAAATGACAAAAAGGACAAGTGCATCCCAAAACCAAATGAATTCCTTTCCTTTACCGAAATCTTGGGGACTGTATTAACTATGGTTTGTTGCTTTGGTGTATTTTTGTCCATTTTAATATTCATAATTTTCTTGGTTCATAGAGAAACACCTATTGTCAGGGCCAATAACTCTGAGCTGAGTTTCCTGCTGCTTCTCTCTTTAAAACTGTGTTTCTTGTGTTCTCTGACCTTCATCGGCCGTCCCTCAGACTGGTCCTGTATGTTCGCCACACAGCGTTTGGGATCACCTTTGTTCTCTGTATCTCTTGTATTCTGGGGAAAACGATAGTGGTGTTGATGGCCTTCAGGGCTACACTACCTAGCAGTAATGCTATGAAATGGTTTGGTCCAACTCAGCAGAGACTCAGTGTATTGGCTTTCACTCTCATACAGGTTGTTATTTGTATTATTTGGTTAAAAATCAACCCTCCATTTCCATACAGAAATTTTCAGTCCTTTAAAGATAGAATAGTTTTAGAATGTGCCTTAGGATCCCCTATAGGATTCTGGGCTGTGTTAGGGTATATAGGGCTCCTTGCTTTGTTATGTTTTATACTGGCTTTTCTGGCCAGAACGCTGCCTGATAGTTTCAATGAGGCCAAATTTATCACCTTCAGCATGTTGATATTCTGTGCTGTTTGGATCGCCTTTATCCCTGCTTACGTCAGTTCTCCTGGGAAGTCAACTGTAGCTGTGGAGATATTTGCAATTCTGGCTTCCACCTTTGGCTTGTTATTATGCATATTTGTACCAAAATGCTTTATTATTATTTTCAAGCCAGAACAAAATTCAAAAAACCATATCAAGAGTAAGATGCAAAGCAAAGGTGTCTAAATGTTGGATTAAAATGTGTATAGGAAATATAAACTGATTATGTATACTTCAATTTAAAATTATACATTAAACATTTATATGACAGATAATGTGTTATTTTTGAAATATATAGATTGACGTAAAATGTGGCATCAGTCATCACCTTCAAACATTGATTAGTTTGTAGGGGTCTAGAAGTCTTCCATGTAATTCCCTAATCAAAATATCTGAAACGTTGTCACTCTATTATCCTTCATATAACTTAACCAAGATTATTCTGCACACTTAATGGTAGTGCACACTTGTTGCATGCATAATTCAAAAATAATCAACAATGCCTTAATCAAATGGGTTACATGCAATCCAAAATCGACATTCTTTTATTTCTCAGATTCAAAGATTTCTGAATCTGTTATACATATGTTTATTATAGCACATATAATTTATTTGTTCCAAACTATTGCAACAAACATCTACAATTACTTCAATTAGTGTGGTTTCTGTAGATAATTAGATAATTGTGTAATTATCTACTTCTACAGTTTTTGAGGTATAAAGCACTGTCTCAAAGTTGGGCATGCATTTGAGCACTTGTACTTCTAGAGCCCATGCACTGCATACATATTCATTCATACATTTTACAATACTATTATTTATTATTGAAAGTGAATGAGTTGAGAGACCAAGTAATGCAGGCTTTTTTATTTGTCAAAGTGGCCCGCCGCTACCATACCGTGAACCAGCTTGAGAACCATGGGGCGATGGTTTAGGGGTACCAGGAGTTGTCGGACTTGGCGGCCTCCCCTAGGAGCTTGCTAACTGCGGTTTAGCAGACCATCGATCAAGGAGAAGTTTGCTCACTGTGAGTAACAGGCCTTGCTCTCCTTGTCCAACGCTAAAACGCTAAGCCCAGGGGCGGTTCTGGGTACAATTTCTCATGACACGTGGGGGGCTCCACGAACAGGTAAAAATCATCTGCGCCGCAAAGCGATTTACTATGATGTATCATAACATTGTGTGGGGAATCGGCATATTGGCGCCCCCTCTGGCTGCAGGCACACCTGCTCGTGGAGAAGGCGAATAGATGAACTGAAACCCCCACTGAAGTATGTAGAGCAACGGGAAAAACTCCCCCCCCCGCTCGGAAGGAGTCTGGCCTGGGGCATAACTGGACGCTGAACCGCCACTGAGTAAGCTGCTCTGGTTGCTGGCCCGCTGACACCCAGTCCCGCACCCGGTTGAGTACAATGTCACCCTCATCTTCCTGCTGCAACTGCTGAGGGTCAATGGTCTCGTGGGCAACCTCCCCTGGATCAGAAGGTTGAGCAGAGGCAGCCGCAGGAGCATTTGAAGCCAAAGAGATGGCATTGCTGTGGCCTTCGCCATTGGGTGATCCATTGACATTGAGTGCCGCATCTGTAGGTGTCCCGCCTCTTATCCCTCATGATACTGGCAGTGATGGCCCTCAACCTCATCACATGGCCACTAGGACAAGGAGTTAGCCTTCCTGTGGAGTGGGCCAGCCCGTTGACGGTCCTCAAAGTCAATTTCTTGGAGAGCCTCCAGCCAACGGACCAGGTGACCCTCTGGCTCTCCTAAGCTGAGGAGCCAAGTTCGGAAAGCATGATTGGTCCTGAGCAGGAATAACTGTCCATAGAGGTAAGGGCTGAAATCTCGAAGGGGTTGTACCACAGCTAGTAACTCCCACCGAGTTACGCAATAATTGAGGTCGGCAAAGAGATCAACTATAGCAGAACACAAACTATTCTTCCTGTTCACTTTTTGGACATCACAGCTCCGGGGCCCAAATCAAAAAAAAAAAGGTGGCAAGTCTCGATGAAAAGGCAATAATAAGATGGCAGGCCCAAGAAGCTCTGCAGCCCTACGATGTTATGAGGGACTGGCTCACTGTTTCCCCCTCTCTCGTCAAAGCAGGGGGCACTTTCCTTGGGGTAGAGGCAAAGGCCAGCTTGACGTTGGCACACCTCACGTAGGCTGGCTGCCAGGGATCCCTCAAAGTCTGCAGTGTTGGCAAGGAGATCATTAAGTTAAACGATGCAGCGACTCCGAGGGAGATTGGCGAGGGACAACAGCCCTTGCCCGATGGAGAAGGCTGTCTTAGGTTGAGCATTTGCAACAGGTGCTAACTGCCAGTACCAACTGGAACCGGTGATGTGGTCCAGGGCGTAGTCAATACAGAAAAATGGGTGATAGTCCTTCTGGGTTACAGTGTTCAACCAGCAATAGTCCACACAGAAACACCAGCTGTTGTCCTTCTTGCCAAACAGAACCACCGGTGCGGCCAAATGACTACTGGAGGGCTCTGCAATCTCCAGGTCAGGTCTTCTGCTCAGCAGCAGCCTGTTTGGCCAAGGGCAGTGGATGAGAGCAGATACGAAAAGGGTGTGGATCACTAATGTCAATCTGATGTTAAACCAAGGTGGTTAGTGCAGTCCTGCTCTCATGCTGCAAAGATGTCCATTGACTGGCTCAGCAGCTCCTCTGGTTACCGTTTCTGAGTGGATGAGAGGCCTCCGCTGAAGGAGCTTTTGCACTGCCTTTTGGGTCATGGTTGAAGAGCTCTGATTTGGTTTGAATGAAAGGATGGTAACCTCAGCAGATGGGGTGGTCACTGGTAGAGACAGCTGAAGCGTTGGCGTCACTGGTGAGAATGAAGTCATTGATGGACGGGCCGGCCACATTCCCAAATGGGAGTTGGTGCAGGTAGCCTTTCCACCGCTGCAACGCTGGAGTCCTACCACCCTGGGTCCAAAGCAGAGAGTGGCCTCTGGAACACTCACTGTAGCCTTCAACTGAGTGTGCAGGTCAAGGCCCACTATACAAGTGTCTTGGATGTCTGCACACCAGAACTCGTAGCGTTTCTATGTTCTTGGCCAACTTTCCAATCAATGTGCTGACTTTCGTGGTGGTATGTGACAAACTTGGTGCTTGAGAGGCCTCTGAGAGAAAGGCAATAATTCATTATAATAAAGAGAAAATAAAATGTGAGAGATGGAACTCACAGAGTCCTGCTCTCAATAAACACAGACCGGACCGCCTGTGAGGTAAACTGAGGCCACTTAAAGAAGAACCTTGGCTGAATAACCCTTGTTTAATTTTGTTTAGTGGCTGTAAGTCAACCACTTGAATTTACATTAAACCTAGATCATTGGAAAATGCCTCATTTCGGTGCTGGTTTAGGCTTACAAAATGCTGCAGTGATGCATCATATTTTTTAAATGGTACATATTTAAGGAATGAGTGTTCATGGGGGTAATTCTACACTTTTATGTTTTTCAACCAAATCGTTGTTTTGTTCACAGGACCATACCATTCCTTTGATTTCAGAAGGTCATTCTCAGCACAATGACTTTAATGATGACTTGCAGAAAAACTACAATATATGTTGATATATGTTTTATTATTTTTTATTCATTAATATTTTAATATTTTCTTAGGTGTGCTTAATATAATGCTTAATTTCCCCTTAAAGTTTCAGTTCACTCTACAGTAGTAGGCACTTTTTTGTTATTAAATAGGCCAAATGAATAAAGTCAATGAATCAACTGATAAGTTCAGGAATACTTTTGTGTCATTTGTAAAAAAATCAACACTTTAAGAAAATTTGAGTTTTGCCTGGTCTAAAGAGCAGTCAGGCATAAAAGTATCTCTATTGGTTGAGGATTCTTCACAACAACAACAAAGATACTATAAAGGTTAGTGCAGGTAAGAATGGCTACAGGCAAAGAGATGGTTGCTGTGATGGGCTGGATCAGCATTATCCTAATTACGCTACTGGTAAAGGGCAAGTCAGAGGAACAGGCATGCAAACTGATAGGGCAAACAGGCTTTTTGGAGTTTTTCAAAGATGGAGATCTTATTATAGGAGGAATATTTTCTCTAGATTCAACTCAAGTGACAGAGAATTATGGCTACCATGCATATCCTTCTGTATTTTGTACTGGGTAAGAAGTGGATGCAAATTTGTTCGCAATTTTGTGCTACATTTTCTAAATAGACTCTCATAGACTGAATGATTATTTATAGTGTGTGTATCCATATCCATTTTACTTGAATATTTATTACATTATTTCAAGACTGAATCCCAGGGAGTTGCTGTTTTCCCGTGCTGCCATCTTCACTGTGGAGGAGATAAACAAAAACCCAACCCTGCTCACTGGAGTGACCTTGGGCTACAGGATCTATAACGGCTGTGAGGGCGACAGCCCAATGAGAGCAGCCATAGAGGCTGTAACATCAGGGGAAAGCTGCAGTAAAAGAGTCAAGGCATTGATTGGCCATTCCTCTTCTGGTGTTAGCAAAGATGTTAACCTTATAGTTGGACCGCTAGATATCCCTTTAGTAAGAAAGTATTTTTTAAAAAATTAAAAAGATTTGTGTTTTGTCTTATTGTCATGATGTGTATGATCAACACTTATTTTCACTTTTCTTTGTTTACAGGTCAGCCACCTTTCAACATGTGCCTGTTTAAGTGATAGACGTTTATATCCAACATTTTTTAGGACTGTACCAAGTGATAAATTTCAAATTTCGGCTTTGGTACAGCTCATGAAACATTTTGGCTGGCAGTGGGTAGGAATAATTCACAGTGTTGAGGTATATGCATCTGATGGTGCAGCTGAGTTCATTAAGCAAGGAAAGGCAGAGGGTATCTGTGTAGAATATGTTATTAGCTTTGATATGTATGATACCAAGATAGAACATAAAGTAACAGAGAAACTTAAAGCCTCCACATCAAGCGTTGTCCTGCTATACATGTCATTATTCTACATGAGAGAGTTATTCAAATTGATAGACGGGAATAAGTTACCTCGTAAACAATGGATTGGTAGTGAAGCTTGGATCTCACAGGTAGATTTGGCTTCCCTGGGAAGTAAAAATATCTTACATGGGGCATTGGGTTTTGCCCTACCTCAGTCTATTATTCCAGGTCTTCTTGAGTTTATTCTGAGCTTGAAAGTGAGTGATGAACCAGAGAGTGTCATGATCAAAGCTTTTTGGGAAAATTTCTTTGACTGCAGCTTCTCTCCATCAAATACCACAAAGCTCTGTACTGGGGATGAGGATCTAAGAACAATCTCCAGTGCCTACACAAACACAGCATTACGGTCTGTGAGAAATGTGTACACAGCTGTGTACTCGATTGCACATGCTCTTGATGCATTATTGCAATGTGAAAATGGATTAAATCCCACCACAGGAAAACACTGTGTAACCAAGACTGATATCCAGCCCAAACAGGTGCAGTATTGGTCTTAGATGGTCTTATCTAACCCTATTTTCGAAATGTAATTGTATTTAAGTGCATGCAATATTTGTTTACAATTTCATTCTTTTCAAATATCATAATAACATTGATTATTCTCTGTGCAGATACTGGAACACATGAAGCTGGTGGATTTCACCGTACTGAATGGTTACAAGGTATCTTTTGATGAAAACGGAGACAGTGTGGCACAGTATGACCTCTTAAATTGGCAGTATAAAGAGGATGACTCTGTGAATGTCATTAACATTGGGCATTATGATAACTCTTTACCTGAAGGAAAAAGATTCAGGTTTACACCTAACACAACAATCGTATGGGCCCTTAACAGCATTGAGGTAACATATAGCTGAACAAAAAAACGTTTTAATGACTACATTCCTCAGAATGTCTCTATTGATATGACTCCATTCATGCAACTTACTCATAGTTGTGGAACTATTGTCTCTTTTAGCCTCCAAAGTCTGTTTGCCGGGATGCATGCCCTGCCGGAAGTCGCAAGGCCATTAACAAGCGAGCACCCGTGTGTTGCTTTGATTGCTTTGAATGCCCGGAGGGAGGCATAAGTAATGAGACAGGTAGGATACTATTTCTAAGGCTCTCTTGCATAATAGGCCTTAATGTTACAGAAATAAGTGCTGATTACCATTGATCGATCGACTAAAAATATTTGGTTTGGTATTAACTCTCTTTCAGATTCATCAGACTGCTTTTTGTGTGCTGTTGAATTTTGGCCAAATGAAAAAAAGGACAAGTGCATTCCCAAACCAACTGAATTCCTTTCCTTCAAAGAAATCATGGGGACTGTATTAACTGTGTTTTGTTGCTTCGGTGTATTTTTGTCAATTTTAATATTCATAATTTTCTTGGTTCATAGAGATACACCTATTGTCAGGGCCAACAACTCAGAGCTGAGTTTCCTGCTGCTTCTCTCTTTAAAACTGTGTTTCCTGTGTTCTCTGACCTTCATCGGCCGTCCCTCAGACTGGTCCTGTATGCTTCGCCACACAGCGTTTGGGATCACCTTTGTCCTCTGTATCTCTTGTATTCTTGGGAAAACAATAGTGGTGTTGATGGCCTTTAAGGCTACACTACCAAGCAGTAATGCTATGAAATGGTTTGGTCCAACTCATCAGAGATTCAGTGTATTGGCTTTCACTCTTATACAGGTTTTAATTTGTATTCTTTGGTTAACAATTAATCCTCCATTTCCAAACAGAAATGTTCAGTCTTTTAAAGATAAAATTGTTTTAGAATGTGCCTTAGGATCCCCTATAGGGTTCTGGGCTGTGTTAGGTTATATAGGGCTCCTAGCTATGTTATGTTTCATACTGGCTTTTCTAGCCAGAAAGCTGCCTGATAGTTTCAATGAGGCAAAATTCATCACCTTCAGCATGGTAATATTCTGTGCAGTTTGGATCGCCTTTATCCCTGCTTATGTCAGTTCTCCTGGAAAGGCCACTGTAGCTGTGGAGATATTTGCAATTCTTTCGTCCAGCTTTGGCTTGTTATTATGCATATTTGTACCAAAATGCTACATTATTATTTTCAAGCCAGAACAAAATTCAAAAAAGCATATGAAGAGTAAGATGCAAAGCAAAGGTATCTAATGATTGACTCACATGTGTACTGGCAATATAAACATTAATATGCATACTATGATTTCAAATGATACATTAAACATTCATACGAAAGATAATCTTGTCTTTTTATTGTAGATTCAAGGAACAGTTGACACCAATGATGTCAACTTCAAATATGAGTTAGTGCGTTTGTAGAGGTCTAGAAGTCTTCCATGTAATTTCACAATCAAAAAGCTAATTCTAAACCAAGATGATTCGGAACAATATATTGTAGTGCACCCTTGTTGCATGTATAGATCAACAATAAACCACAATATCTTATACAAATGTGTTATACAATCCAAGATCTTCATTTCTTATAATTTTCAGACTGCAAGATAAATTTTATTCAAAACAGTCTCTGAATCGGTTATACATACATGTATATTATATCACCATGACTATTTGTTTATTCTGTCCAATAGTCACAAACATCTAAAATGACTTTAATTGTACAGTGATAAAAAAGATAGTGTATATATAAAAAGTTTTTTTTAAATATAAATATACGTTTTAATTAGAGTGTTTGTATTTACTATATTTGTCTGTTTATATATACCCCAACACCCATTGAAATACGATATAACATTTTCCTGTATATATATATATATATATATATATATATATATATATATATATATATATATATATATATATATATATATATATATATATATATATATAATATATATATATATATATATTATATATATTCTTAGATATTATTGTATCATGTAATTATGTCAACTAATAAAAAATGTGTACGATACATTTTATCTGATAAGGAGTCAAGACCAGCCCACACGTGGTCTAGACTACAAAGCAAACAGAAAAATAATTGATAGTCCAAAAATTGTATTAATTGATCTAATGATATGATATATTAATTGATATAAATACATATAGATTGAAATATTGATGTCCAATTGCTGTGGAGTTGTTGTGCATTTATAACAATCATATCACGTATTAGAGCCTTATATGCCTTAGTGTAACTGACTGCTCACCCTGTCCACGGGAACACTGGTCCAATGAGGGACGTGACGAGTGCCTTCTGAAAACCATTGAGTACCTGTCCTATCACGAGCCAATGGGAATAGCCTTGACGGTGGTGTCCCTGATGGGGGCTGTTCTGTCTCTGTCCAATCTGCCCCCTCACCTTCATCGGCAGGCCCACTCTTTGGACCTGCATGTTGCGACACACTGTGCACTGACACTGTCAGTGCACAACTTGAATTTACATTAAACCTAGCTCATTAGAAAATGCCGCATTACTATGCAAGTACAGGCTGAAATATTGCTGCAGAGGTGCAGTCGGTTTGTTTAAAACAAACATGGTACATCATATCTAAGGAATGGGAGTTGTTCTACACATTGATGAATAGTTTTACATCTCTACTGTTGTACTCTTCACAGGTCCAAACCATTCCTGTGATGTCACAAGGTCATTCAAGGCGTGATAACTTGTCATGTTGACTTACACAAAAACATTTTTAGCTCCCATTGAATTTATTTGGCAATACTTTGAGTTTTCTTTTTTAAAAACTGGTTTGCTTCCTATAATGCTTAATTTCGGCATTAAGTCTGTGAGTAGTAAATGCTTTCAAGCAATTACTGCGTGATTTGTAAAAGTCTGACACTTTTAAAATGGTCAATACACCTGTAACACTGGCACGTTTGAAATTGTACCTGGTCTGAAGAGCAGTCAGCCATACAAATATCTCTATTGGTTGAGGAATCTTCCCCACAAGAATGAAAATACTATAAAGGTTAGCACAGGTAAGGATTGCTACAAGCTAGTAGATGACTGCCATGATGGGCTTGATCAGCATTATCCTAATTACACTACTGGTAAAGAGCAAGTCAGAGGAACAGGCATGCAGAATGATAGGGCGAACAGGCTTTGTGGAGTTTTCCAAAGATGGTGATCTTATTATAGGAGGAATATTCTCTCTAGATTCAACTCAAGGAACAAATAATCATGGCTACCATGCATATCCCTCTCTATTTTGCACTGGGTAAGACATTTATGCCAAAAATAAGTTTAATGTCACGCTATTTCTTTTCTAAAAGCATTCTCTTTATGCTGTGTGTATCCATTTGTGTAGGTATCCGTTTTAATTTAATATTTTCTGCATTGTGTCAAGACTGAATCCCAGGGAGTTGCTGTTTGCCCGTGCTGTCATCTTCACTGTGAAGGAGATTAATAAAAACCCAACCCTGCTCAATGGAGTGACCTTGGGCTACAGGATCTATAACGGCTGTGGGGGCGACGGCCCGATAAGAGCAGCCATAGAGGCTGTAACATCAGGGGAAAGCTGCAGTAAAAGAGTCCAGGCACTGATTGGCCATTCCTCTTCTGGTGTTAGCAAGGATATAAATCTTATAGTTGGAGTGCTTGATATCCCTCTCGTGAGACATTTAGACTATTTCGAGTCATGTCTTTCTCTGTTTTGTTTAAATTGTGATAATGAGTATGATTAACACTTATTTTCACTTTCCTTTTTTACAGATCAGCCACCTTTCAACGTGCGCCTGTTTAAGTGATAAACGTATCTATCCAACATTTTTCAGGACTGTCCCCAGCGATCAATTTCAAATTTCGGCTTTGGTACATCTCATGAAACATTTTGGCTGGCAGTGGGTAGGAATAATTCACAGTGCTGAGGTGTATGCATCTGATGGTGCAGCTGAGTTCATTAAGCAAGGAAAGGCAGAGGGTATCTGTGTAGATTATGTTATCAGCTTTGATTTGTATGATATCAAGACAGAACATGAAGTAACAGAGGAACTCAAAGCTTCCACATCAAGTGTAGTCCTGCTATACATGTCGTTAACATACATGAGAGCGTTATTTAAAAAAGTAGACACAAACAATTTCCCTCGTAAACAGTGGATTGGTAGTGAAGCTTGGATCTCACAGGTAGATTTGGCTTCCATTGGAAGTAGGAACATCTTACATGGGGCAATGGGGTTTGCTCTGCCTCAGTCTATTATTCCAGGTCTTGCAGATTTTCTAATGAGCTTGAAACCGAGTGATGAACCAGAGAGTGTTATGATCAAAGTTTTTTGGGAAAGTTTCTTTGACTGCAGCTTCTCTCCATCAAACACCACAAAGCTCTGTACTGGGGATGAGGATCTGAGAACAATCTCCAGTGCCTACACAAACACAGAATTAAGGCCTGTGAGGAATGTGTACACAGCTGTATACTCGATTGCATATGCTCTTAATGCGTTACTGCAATGTGAAAATGGATTAAATCCCACCACAGGAAAACACTGTGTAAACAAGACTAATATCCAGCCCAAACAGGTACAGTATGTTTAGTTAAATATATAAGCATGATGTACTTAAGTACAGACTTATTTGATCCTATTTTGGAAATGCAATTTAAATTACTTGCATATATTTTATTTTACAATTTCAATGTTTTCGAATAACATAATAACATTAAATATGCTCTGCGCAGATACTGGAACACCTGAAGCTGGTGGATTTCTCCATACTGAATGGTTACAAGGTATCTTTTGATGAAAACGGAGACACTGCGGCACAGTATGACCTGTTAAATTGGCAGTACAAGAAGGATGACTCTGTGAATGTCATTACCATTGGGCATTATGATAGCTCTTTGCCTGAAGGACACAGATTCAGGTTTACACCTAACACAACCATTGTATGGGCCCTTAACAGCACTGAGGTAACATATAACAAAACAAATACCGTTTCAGTGACTTTATTCCTCAGAATGTATACTAGGTCAATGATTTGATATGTTTATTATCAAGGTTGTATTACTATTGCCTCTTTTAGCCTCCAAAGTCTGTTTGCCGGGATGCATGCCCTGCCGGAAGTCGCAAGGCCGTTAATAAACATGCACCCGTGTGCTGCTTTGATTGCTTTGAATGCCCAGAGGGTCGGCATAAGTAATGAGACAGGTAGGATAAGTATTTCTAAAGCTCACTCGCATGATGAGCCTAAATGTTACTGCTGTTGATCATTAATTGACTTTCTATACATATTGAGTGTGATATTAAATCTCTTTCAGATTCATCAGACTGCTTTTTGTGTACTGCTGAATTTTGGCCAAATGACAAAAAGGACAAGTGCATTCCAAAACCAACTGAATTCCTTTCCTTCACAGAAATCATGGGGACTATATTAACAGCATTTACTTGCTTTGGTGTATTTTTGTCCATTTTAATATTCATAATTTTCTTAGTTCATAAAGAGACACCTATTGTCAGGGCCAACAACTCTGAGCTGAGTTTCCTGCTGCTTCTCTCTTTAAAACTGTGTTTCCTGTGTTCTCTGACCTTCATCGGCCGTCCCTCAGACTGGTCCTGTATGCTTCGCCACACAGCGTTTGGGATCACCTTTGTCCTCTGCATCTCTTGTGTTCTGGGGAAAACGATAGTGGTGTTGATGGCCTTCAGGGCTACACTACCCAGCAGCAATGCTATGAAATGGTTTGGTCCAACTCAGCAGAGACTCAGTGTATTGGCTTTCACTCTCATACAGGTTGTTATTTGTATTCTTTGGTTAACAATTAATCCTCCATTTCCTGACAGAAATGTTCGGTCCTTTAAGGATAAAATTGTTTTAGAATGTGCATTAGGATCCCCTATAGGGTTCTGGGCTGTATTAGGGTATATAGGACTCCTGGCTTTGTTATGTTTCATACTGGCTTTTCTAGCCAGAAAGCTGCCTGATAGTTTCAATGAGGCGAAGTTCATCACCTTCAGCATGTTGATATTCTGTGCAGTTTGGATCACATTTATCCCTGCTTATGTCAGTTCTCCTGGAAAGTTTACTGTAGCCGTGGAAATATTTGCGATTCTGGCTTCCACGTTTGGCTTGTTATTATGCATTTTTGTACCAAAATGCTACATTATTATTTGCAAGCCAGAACAAAATTCAAAAAAGCATATCAAGAGTAAGATGCAAAGCAAAGGTATGTAATGATTTATTCACATATGTATTGGAAATATAAACATGATTATGTATACTATCATTTCTAATGATATATTAAACATATACTGTATATGATAGATAATGTTGTCTTTTTTAAAATGTACATTGTATAGACGAACAGGTGATATCAATGATGTCACCTTCAAACGTTAGTAAGTGCATTTGTAGAGGTCCAGAAATTTTCAATGTAATTTCATAATAAAATACCTGCAACATGTCTGAAACGTTGTCATTTTATTATTCTATCTACATGAAAACCGAGATGATTCTGGACACTGTAATGTAGTGCACACTTCTTGCGTCTATAATTCAACAATAAACGTCTTTTAGAAATTTGTAATTTCTTTTAATTTCAGATGGAAAGTCTCAGAATCTGTTGGACATATAATGTATATTATCTGGATATTATAGATACGTATATAGGAAAGATAAACATTATACTTCTTTTTTTTTGCATATATATATATATATATATATATATATATATATATATATATATATATATATGCATATACTGTATATGTAATTATCGTAACACACAATATGACCTCTTCCTTAAAAAAGTAATTGGAAAGGAGCATAGATCCGCCATAACGTTCTCTAGCTCCAAAGTCGAAAATTGCTAGTACAAACACTGTTCCATAACCTAGAAAGCACAGGGAATACAAAAATTCAGCCTTATCCTGTGTCTGTGTGAGCGTGCATGCGTGTGTGTGTGTGTGTGTGTGTGTGTGTGTGTGTGTGTGTGTGTGTGTGTGTGTGTGTGTGTGTGTGTGTGTGTGTGTGTGTGTGTGTGTGTGTGTGTGTGTGTGTCTGTGTGTGTGTGTGTGTGTGTGTGTGTGTGTGTGTGTGTGTGTGTGTGTGTGTGTGTGTGTGTGTGTGTGTGTGTGTGTGTGTGTGTGTGAGTGCGTGTGGGTGTGTTTGTGAGAGTTGTGTTTGTATGTGTGTATTCATATAATTCCATCAGCAGATGCATATGATTATAACACACTAACAGAAATTCTCTGGTCTTCCGATATGGGCTAATCTTATAGTGATATTCCCACGGGGTAATTGCGCATCCTTTATTAAGCACATCTCCTCCTGTATCAAGGTATAAGAGAGTGATCGCTCTCACAAACTGCTATACAACCATGTTTAAATCAATGAAGGCCCTGTTGAACTTGTGTTTTATATTTTGGTTGAAGTCAGCCTTGGCTTGTGAATTGATCGACAGTTTTGATATGAGTACCTTATTTCAAAAGGGGGATGTGATGATTGGGGGAATTTTTCCTATTTTGAATAAACAAATCAGCAGCATGCCCACTTTTGAGAGAAAACCACAGAATGTAAAATGTACAGGGTAAGTACTGCTATTTGCATGTATATTCATTTAATCCTCTCATGTTATCTCTCCTAACCTCAATGTTGTATATTAAGTATAATCTCTGCACTTACTACTTGATTTTGTGTAATTGCTTTTTACTTTTCTACTTAGATTTGATTTGCGTGCTTTTCGGTGGACTCAAGTGATGATCTTTGCAATCGAGGAAATCAACAATAGTCCAACAATACTGCCTAACATATCGCTAGGCTATAACATCCTTAACTCATGTGCCTCACCTACCAATACACTACGTGCTGCGTTGACACTAGTGAGTAGGACAGAGAGATGAATCCACTTCTGCATGTCGTCCGCCTCTGACTGCCCTGATAGCAGAATCAGGATCATCGCAGTCTTTAATATTGGCTGGGACCTTCGGGCCATTTCAAGTTCCAATAGTAAGACCTTGTTATGAATTATTATAAGTATTTATGATAAAATGTTGTATGCTATTAGTCCAGGTCCATATTTTTTCTCAGATGATGAAGGTATGGTTCATATTAATCCACTTATTATTTTCCCCCTATAGGTTAGTTACTTCTCAACGTGTGCCTGCCTGAGTAACAGAGCTAAATATCCAACCTTTTTCCGCACAATCCCCAGTGATTTCTTCCAAGCTAAAGCTTTGGCAGCGCTGGTCAAACGCTTCGGCTGGCAGTGGATCGGGGCCATTCAGTCAGACAATGATTATGGGCGAAATGGGATACTGGCCTTTAGAGAAGAGGTTGAAAAGATGGGGGTTTGTATTTCATTCGTGGGAACGGTTCTGCGCACATACAAAAGCGATAAGATCCTTGCTGTCGTCAAAATGATCAAACGCTCAACTGTAAAAGTGATCCTGGCTTTTGTTCCTGAGGGCGACCTTTACCCCCTGATGAAAGAGATTGTTAGGCATAACATCACCGACATTCAGTGGATAGCGAGCGAGGCCTGGATTACAGCGGCGCGTCCCTCAACACCTGAAATGTATCACTCTTTTGGCGGCTCGATAGGATTCGTGGTCCGAAAGATGTCCATTCCAAAGTTGGGACCTTTCCTAATGGACCTTAGCCCTTACACAGGCCGAAGTTCTGCCTTTGTGAATGATTTCTGGGAGGTGGTGGTGGGATGTAGTCCCCCCTCAGTGGGTGCACTCTCTGTGAATCCCACAGAGAAAAGTAAAATATGCCATGGAAATGAATCATTAAGGGCGTCGCAGAATTCCTTCTTCGATGTCACGCAGCTTAGAGTGTCCTACAATGTTTACAAGGCTGTGTACGCTGTCGCTTACGCCCTCCACTATGTTTTGTTTTGCCAACCAGTCGGAAACAAAAGAGTCAAGGCATGTTTAGACGTAACACAAATTCTGCCCAAAGAGGTGAGTGATTTGTTTGACAAATTAAAAACAATATAAATATCAATGCAATTATGGGTAACTTAAATAAGACAAAAGATAGCCCATGCTTATTTTTAGTCCAACCTTTTGCTTCCAGGTCAGTCATCGTCTACAGGGTATTCATTTTACCGACATGTTTGGAGACACTGTGTTTTTCGACCAGAATGGGGACCCCCCCGCATCGTACGACATTATTAACTGGCAGATGAGGGAAGGGAAGGTTCAACACGTGACAGTGGGAAACTTTACCTCCACTTCTCACAATGCATATGAACTCAAAATCCAGGAAGAGCAAATTGTCTGGAGAACTGGAAAGATGGTGATTGTGATATTGATCCAGTTTTCATGCAGTCACGCTGTGAATGTATAACGAATCCAATGTCAAACGTGTTCACCATGAACTTCACAAGAACTCATATGCTTTATTTTTTTTCTCTTCTCACCATTTAGGTTCCAGATTCAGTGTGCTCAAATGTGTGTCCAGCGGGTACCAGGAAGGCTCAAATTAAGGGACAGAGTATCTGCTGTTTTGACTGCATACCATGTGCAGAAGGAGCCATAGCTAATTCAACAGGTACACTCATGGAGCGAAGGCTCGTCGTAATGAATACCGTTCCTAATGCTGATCTCAGACAATGAAAGTTCAACAGCTTCATGGTATTATGTGTTGAGCCAGATATCCCCAATTTATATAGATGAATTTTGCAGTGGAATTGTTCTGCATTTACAACAATAATCACACATATTAGAGCTGTATTTGCCTTACAGGTTCAACTGACTGCACACCCTGTCTACAGGAATACTGGTCCAATGAGGGACGTGATGAGTGCCTTCTGAAAACCATTGAGTATCTGTCCTATCACGAGCCAATGGGAATAGCCTTGACAGTGGTGTCTCTGATGGGGGCTGTTCTGTCTCTGTCCACTGTGTCCATCTTCCTCTACCACAGAGAGACTCCTGTCATAAAGGCAAGTAACTTTGACCTCAGCTGCCTCTTGTTGTTCTCACTCTTTCTTTGCTTCCTCTGCCCCCTCACCTTCATCGGCAGGCCCACTGTCTGGACCTGCATGTTGCGACACACGGCCTTCGGGGTAACCTTTGCCCTCTGCATGTCCTGTGTTCTGGGGAAAACCATTGTGGTAGTGATGGCCTTCAAGGCCACGTTGCCCGGCAGTATAGTGTCAGGGAAGTTCGGCCCTGCCCAGCAAAGACTAATCGTTCTCTCATGCACATTGGTTCAGGTCGTTGTATGCATTCTATGGTTGAGATTAAACCCACCATTTCCAGATATGGTGTTCAGATATAGCAATACAAAGATAGTGCTAGAATGTAACACCGGTTCTGGGACTGCTTACTATGCTGTTTTAGGTTATATAGGAATCCTTGCTGCAATTTGTTTGGTTCTTGCATTTCTGGCAAGGAAACTGCCTGATAACTTCAATGAGGCAAAGTTCATCACCTTCAGCATGTTGATATTCTGTGCCGTCTGGATCACCTTCATCCCTGCTTATATCAGCTCTCCAGGAAAGTTCACTGTAGCTGTAGAGATCTTTGCTATTTTGTCTTCTGCCTTTGGCTTGTTGATCAGTATTTTTGCACCTAAATGTTACATAATATTAATTAAACCCGAGCAAAATACAAAGAAACATGTCATAGGGAAAACTAAATAATAAATTCTGAATTGTAAGTAAATACAATATATGAATTCCCCTGTTGGCTCCTTTTTTTTCTCACATGAGCAGTTTTTTGTGATATAGGAAGGAATAGAACCAGAGAATAAAAACATGTTTTTTAGATGATTTATTATGATGTGAAATGGTGGGACATAGCAAATTAGAGCTCAGGAACATTTGCTCTGATGTGTTCTAAAGGGCAGTTTTAATTAAATATTAATATAATATAGAGTATGCAGCATATTTTTCAATGCACGACCCGTACAAAGACAGATATGAAATTCAAAATTGACAAAAACGTGAAAAAAAAATTGCATTTTAAAATATCATCTATTTATCTATTTATTTTGAAATATACACCTCCTTATGTTTATGTCTTCATTTCCGCATAATATTTTTCTTGCTGTTTTTTGCTGGCTTGAAAATGATAATATAGCACTTTGGAGCGAAAATACAAAACAGAAGACCATAAGCAGAAGCCAGGATCGCAAAAATGTGAACAGCCACGGTGTATTTACCGGCAGTGCTTACGTATACGGGAATGAAAGTGATCCACACCGCAAAGAAAATGAGCATGCTGAACGTAATGAATTTAGCTTCATTAAAATTGTCAGGCAACTCACGTGCCAAAAAGGCCATGAAAAAACACAGGCATGCTAGGAGGCCGATGTAGCCCAGAACACACCAGAAGCCGATCTCCGAGCCGGTAGCACACTCGATAATGATGGTGTTCCTGAGGTAGCCTGTGTTACTATTGGTGAAAGGTGGGTAGGTGAGCAGCCAGATTAGACAGATCGAGCCCTGAATAGTGGAAAGATGGGACAGTGTCATTGTTACTTTTGATCTAGTCTATTTCATCTATTGATTAAGTTACATTTGATTTTAATTTAACTCTATTTTTACCTGGATCACCGTGCACAAAAGCACACTTGCTCTTTGCTGACTGGGTCCGAACCACTTCATAACACCACTGCCTGGCAGTGTGGCCCTGAAAGCCATTAGGACCACTACTGTCTTAGCCAGGAGGCAGGAGATGCAGAGAGCAAAGCTGATGCCGAAGGCTGGGTACCGAATTCGGCACAGCAAATCAGAGGGCTCACCGATGAACAAAAGCCCAATGAGGAAACAGGTGGCCATGAATAGCAGAAGGAAGAAGCTCAGTTCCATGTTGTTTGCCCGGACAACAGGCGTGGCCCTGTGTTTGTAGAACATAACCAGAACAAGGAGAGATAAACAAGCTCCAAGAATCGATCCAGCACATAGAACAACACCCATCGGCTCCTTGTAAGACAAGAACTCAACATTCTTTTGGAGGCAAAGGTTTCTCATGACGTTAGGCCACATGTCTTCTGGGCACCGTGTGCAGTCCAAAGAATCTAGTAGAAGAGAGTGAAGGGCAAAAACTCATTCTTATAAACAAAAAAAAACATGAAAGTGATTGATGGGACTCACAGAACATAACCCACCAGTGTTGTTGCTGACCTCCCCTTCAGCACAGGTGACACAGTCAAAGCAGCAGACAGGCTTCCCCTTCCTCCTGGCTACACGCTTCCCTGGTGGGCAGCTCTCACTGCACACAGACCGGACCGCCTGGGAGGCAAAACAAGGCCACTCAGAGAGGGACCTGGGATGGATACACCAGTTTCCTTTTGTTTGGTGGCTGGCAAGTGTACCACTTGAATTTACATTAAACCTAGCTCATCAGAAAGGGCCTCATTATGATGCAGGTACAGGCTAAACAATTGCTGTAGTGCTACAGACAGTTCGGTGTAAATAAACAGGATACATTATTTTTAAGGAAAACCAATCTTTATTATTGTCTTCATTTTGGATTTTTGTAGGCTTGTGAAATGATCGTTGAAGGTGGAATGATATAATATCCAAAAGCTTTAAAATCAAAATCAGCAGATTGCCTAATGCATTTATTAAATGAACACAGAATAGTCTGAGAGGAAGAGGGGGCCTGGGGGGGATTTGACGAGAACACACCTGATGGCCAACAGGCCACTGAATGGCAGAATCATTCACCACCAGGCTGAGCTCTGGAGACAGGGAGGCATCGTAAAAGCCCACCTTCAGCAACCGCAGAGAGCCATCCTGCTCCCTTCGCCAGTTCATGAGGTCATACGAAGCGATGGGGTCACCGTTGTGATCAAAGTCCACTTTTTCACCCAATATGGAGAACTTAGTATTCTTCATGTAGTGGAACAGCTAAATTTAGGGATGAAAAATATTTATTACGCTTATTCAAATATCTTTTAATAATAAATAATCTATGTATCTTTTATAAAATATAACATCCAATTTTAACTGCTTCATATACAAATCATATCAATGGAAGTAGTTGTCAACACACCTGCCACGGCTCTAGACTTTGAGGGTTTCCACAGGTGCCGTTCACAAAGGGCCCCTGCCCCGCCTCACAGTCACTCATTCTCTGTAGTGCATGGGCCACCAAATACACAGCCTTGTACACGTTATACGACACCCTGAGCTGGCTCACATCTGAGAAGGCAGAGTACACGTCGTTTAAATCCTCCTTGCCACTGCAAGGCTTTCGATCCAGATGGTTGTCAATGTGATAATGTGTGTTCACAGAGCCGTTCAGTCTGCAGTTAAGTGACTCTTCCCAGAACTCTGTGAGGAACGCTGAGTCTTGGAGGTTAGACCGTCGAAGCCTGGACAGATGCTGCTTCAACCCTGGAATTTCCTCTGCTCTGCGAATACCGAAGCCCAAGGTGCCACTCAAGAGGTCGCCAAACTCCTCCCAGAGGGACTTGACTGTGGCCCAGGCCTCGCCCGCGATCCACTGGATGCCTGGTGATGTTCCGCTGTCGAAATGGCTCTCTCATGATGCTTTTGCACTTCTGTCTCACTGCAGAAGTTGATTATGACCTTTGAAGACGACGACCCCTGTTAAAACAATAATAAATAGTATATAAAACGAGTCTGGCCACAGAGTATCAAAAGAAGAGTATGCAAAGTATTTGACACAACTTGAATTTCAGAAAGGACATTTTAATTGGACTTATTCAAATATCTTCCTCAAATTGATTACAAAACAGCAATATTGCATAACTTGTTTATTTTAAGGAGGTCTAAATAACTCGTACACTCGGTAACTTGTACAGGCTTTAATTCCGTAACAAATGTAAACTTATTAAACCTTTATACTGTTATCCTATCATTCCTACATCTACCTGAATGATATCAAGGAGCTTATCCAGAGGCTTCTGACTCAGAACTACAGGAAAGTGGTGAACATAGGCAGCACACACGCCATACAATGAGGACTCCTGGAGAAAGAGCTGTACGGCAAAGCGTGCATAGTCAGACTCCTGGCCAAGGACCCCCACCCAGGTCCAGCCGAAGTGGCTGACCAAGCGGGCCAGGGCTCTGACCTGGAAGGCATCGCTGGGCATGGTGCGCATGAACATGGGAAACTCTGTCTGCTCGCTCAGACAGCTGCAGGAGGCAAAGTAGCTCACCTAGTTGAGGGACAAACAGAGAAGTTTGAAGTTTATAAATATTTAATTAATTTTAACATGTTTATAAATGTTTAGCACAATATATACAAAGCTATTGTTCAAATATATTGGCATAGTATGCAATTAATATGATAAATACAACAAGTTATCTGACAAATACGACAAAACAAATTTTGTTCCATAAAGTCTCACCAGTGGGATCTGAAAGGGGCCCAGACTTCTAAGCAGAGCCATCGACACACCAGATGATGCATCTCCTATGATTACAGGAGACGGGGACCTGGTGACATCGGCACAACCTAACACTGGAGACCTGGAGCCTAAACTGATCAGATTACCCTTGCCAGGAAGCTCCCAGACTGCCTTCAGACTCACATTCCCGGTGGCTGGGGGGCCCGGCTGTCCATTCACTAGAAGCAGGGAGGTCTTCAGAGACACGGGGACCTCATTACAGCTGTCTCTGATGTGGAACCCCAGCCTCAGCTCAGGCAGCAAGTCACTGCGCTGGTTGATCTCCCTGATAGCAAAGGTCATGGTCTGCATCCAACGCAGGGCGCGTGCACTGAAACTAAACATTTCTTCAATGTTAATTAGATGCACACCCGACAAGTAAAACACATCATGCATGCATAGGAAAACAGAAAATGTTAGATGCTCGAAATGTTGGCTTACAACTTGTATGAGCCAGGTTCTGGTTTGGATGTGTACAGTGGAAGAGAAGACACACGGGTGTAGTGTAGAGGAAAGACACCCCCTACCACCACATCTCCATCTTGGTAAAAACTGTTTGACTCTTCTTCACCGATATAAGCACAGTCAGTGAAGAGGGCGGCTGAACTTACATTGAGGTCATTGAAAAGGAACATTACTGATAGAAGAAGAATCATGGTAGCAATGCGAGCTATAACTGCCACTAAATATTCACTATAAAAAAATTATTATAGTCTAGTATATATTTAAACACATAGATCATTCAAAAGGCTACTTGGCTTCCACATGAGCAGGATGTAAATGGCAATCGTATTCCAAGTATTCATTTATATAGCTCTGACTTGTGAAGATAAACATTAGAGAACCGCCCAGTTATGAGAATGTGGGTTGTTTTGTTTTTTTTATACGGAAAAAGCCCCTCTGTATTTATTATTCTTCATCATTTAAAGCTTGTATTAAATTCCATGTTCCCAATTGTTGGTCATCAAAAACATATTAAAATGTAAAACTTTTTATTTATTTTTTAAATCACTCTTTAAATTATATTCCCTTATTATGATTACTCCATCTTTTATCCCATAATAAATGATTGATAATGAATTATTACAGAGCTCCTGTAGTGACAGTGAAAGGTGGCCCAACGATGGAGATTTGCAGGTGTCCTTCTGCAAAGATTCCCAAGGAGGTGAATAAGGACATCGAGCAGTTCAGAACCATCTCGCTGCTCAGCATTGAGGGGAAGATATTCTTCACCATCCTATCCCGTCGTTTGAACGCGTTCCTCCTGAAGAACGACACCTATGTACAGAAGGGTGGAATCCCCAAGGCTCCAGGATGCCTCGAACATACAGGTGTGGTCAAGAAAAAGAAAAGGAGACCTAGCAGTGCTGTGGCTCTACCTCGCTAATGATTATGGACCATTCCCCATAAAATGGGAAAACTCCACTGGATTGGTACCATGTCCCAGGTAAAATCAGGGACCTTATCTTGGACTATTACAAGAGTTCTAAGCTGAGAGTTACCTCTGGGACAGTCACATCCGAGTGGCATGGAGATTGGGATCATCCAGAGTCCGCCAGCCCCCCATCAGAGCCTTCATGGACGACCTGACAGTAACTATGACGTCAGTGCCGGGGTGCCGATGGATCCTTTAGGGCTTGGAGAAATCATCACATGGGCTCTGATGTGTTACAAGCCTGTAAAATCTAGGTCCCTGGTGCTCAAGAGAGGGAAAGTTACTGACATGTTCTGATTCTCTCTGGATGGCAGCCCGATTAAATAGGTTACTAAGAAACCCATCTGAGCCTTGGAAAGACCTTTGGTTGCACCCTGAAGGATGCTGCATCCATCAAGGCTACAAATCGGGAGCTAGAGGAGTGGCTCACATCAGTTGACAAGTCGCGTCTGCCTTGTAAATTCAAGGCCTGGATGCATCAGTAGGTGTTGTCTCCATGATTCTGTGGCCCCCGCTTGTGTATGAGATCACAATAACATCAGTAAAGGGCTTTGAGAGGAGGATCATCTGTTACACCCGTAAATGTCTGGGCCTGCCACGAAGCCTGAGTAACATCGCTCTGTACATGCAGAACAACAAAATGAAGCTCCCCATTAGCAGCCTGAATGAGGAGTTTATGGTTACCCGTGCAAGAGAGGTGCTGCAGTACAGGTAATCCAGTGACCCGAAAGTCTCCCAGGCTGGCATTGTAGTCAGGACTGTGAGGAAGTTGAGGGCGCAGGAAGCAGTCGAGCAGGCTGAGTCACGCTTGCGTCACAGCGTGCTGGTCGGCCCAGTTGCATCTGGAGCAGGGCTTGGTAGTGTTCGAACCACTCGCAACGACAAAGCCCTGGACAAAGAAAGACACTGATTTTTCCAAGAGCAGGTAAGAGCTGGTGTGGAGGAACGGTGTGCTAGCCAGATGGTGGGAATGTGACAGCAAGTCCCATGGACAAGATGGGAACAAGCAGTGGACCGCAAGATCTCCTGGTCCAAGCTTTGGCAAGCTGAGCCTTACCGGATCAAGTTCCTGATTGTTTCCGTCTATGACGTCTTACCCAGCCCATCCAATCTCTTCTGCAGGGGCAAGGTTGCCATACCATCATGTCCTTTGTGCCTCATAAGATGAACGCTAGAGCATATTCTTAGCTGATGCCCAAAAGCCATGGGAGAAGGACGTTGGCGCCACGACTAGGTGCTAAAGGCGATATCAGAAGCCATCATCACCAGCATCACAGAAGCCTTAGCCCCGGCCAAGGGGGGTAGTGGGACTCCTTGAAACCGCGAAAACCGACCTGGGGAAGCAACTCAGATTCCCAGAGCAAATCATGGAATCCAAATAGTTCTTTCAAACAAAGCCATTGGAAACACGTCTAAAAGCACTGATGATTGCATATGTAACCCAGTTCCTGTTAGGGACTCTTATTCTGAAGGAGAACGGAAGTGTCTGCATGTGGGTGGTCGCTGTTTTGACTCTGTTTTGGGAGAGCTGGAAATGAAGTGGATCACCCTGTTCAGTGAATGGAGTTAACAGATTCTTCTTTTATAGATAACCCAAGTTCTTCTTTTATATATAATCCAAGTATATGCAACAATAATTTGTACATTCGATTATTATTCATAGATTAGAAAACAAAATACTTGGGAATAACATGGGAATGAATGAAACGCGCATGCGCATTTTATCTAACCCTAAAAGACAGCGTTTAGAGGAAGTGCGTCATTATTGCGCATCTAGGACCCCGAGTCGATCTGACACCCACCCACCACCGTCTTTCCTCACCGAGCTCTGGGGGGAGACACTCAACACGCCGTGATATTAGATATTATGTTATATAGATACCTACATATCATATTATTATTATTATTATTATTATTATTATTATTATTATTATTATTATTATATTAAATTACATTATATAGATATAGTGCTCCGGGAGTCCACAAGCAGTGCATTCTGAAGGGACTGAAACAGGAGTAATAGCGGTATTTCTTTTTTTTTTGCTTTTTGAAACTGATATACTATGTTTACTTGTTGGGAAAAACACCATAATGTCTCCTTTAATCATCACCCATACAAATAAATGCCCCCCAAAAAAAACTTAAGATACTCTGGTTCCATGCATTCCTATATAAAATCAATAAAACAATCAACAAGTAAATTACTATAAATTTGTGGATCTCGTCAAGTTTTTTCCAATGTGTACCGCAGCTGATCAGTAAAGAAAAAGTTTTGCAAAATCTGGATGAGTGCATAGCATACACCTGCAGAGGGCAACATGCATGTAAAAGGAAGTGAGTTGTAACTCGTACAATTCACAATAGGTGTACATAATTGTGCAGCATTATGACTGTGTAAGTTAGTAAGTATCTAAATGGTACAATTTTTACATAATATACATATTGATGAAGATCTACAGAACTTTTTTATGCAAGACAAAAGACGGATAAGACATCAAAGATTGTCAGTGCATCATCTATTTATTTATTTATTTATTGGAAAATATACACATTCTTTATGTTTATGTCAGCATTTACGCATCATATTTTTCTTGCTATTTTTTTCTGGCTTGAAAATAATAATGTAGCACTTTGGAGCAAAAATACAAAACAGAAGTCCATAAGCAGAAGCCAGAATTGCAAAAATATGCACAGCCACAGTGTATTTACCGGCGGTGCTAACATAGACGGGAATGAAAGTGATCCACACCGCAAAGAAAATGAGCATGCTGAACGTAATGAATTTAGCTTCATTGAAATTGTCAGGCAACTCACGGGCCAAAAACGCCATGAAGAAGCACAGGCATGCTAGGAGGCCAATGTAGCCGAGAACACACCAAGAAGCCGACCTCCGAGCCGGTAGCACACTCGATGATGATGGTGTTCCTGAGGTAGCCTGTGTTGCTATTGGTGAAAGGTGGGTAGGTGAGCAGCCAGATAATACAGATCAAGCCCTGAATAGTGGAAAGATGGGAAAGTGTCATTGTGACTGTTGAACTTGGCTATTTCATTTATTGATTGATTTATTTATTGTGGGATTACCACTGAATGCTATTTTTTACCTGGACAAGCGTGCAAAGAAGAACACTTGCTCTTTGCTGATTGGGCCCGAACCACTTCATAACACCACTTCCTGGCAGCGTGGCCCTGAAAGCCATTAGGACCACTACTGTCTTAGCCAGGAGGCAGGAGATGCATAGAGCGAAGCTGATGCCGAACGCTGGGTACCGGATACGACACAACCAATCAGAGGGCTCACCGATGAACAAAAGCCCAATGAGGAAACAGGTGGCAAGGAATAGCAGAAGGAAGAAGCTCAGTTCCATGTTGTTTGCCCGGACAACGGGTGTGGCCCTGTGTTTATAGAACATAGCCAGAACAAGGAGAGAGGTACTTGTTCCAAGAACCGATCCAGTACATAGAACAATACCCATCGGCTCCTTGTAAGACAAGAACTCAACATTCTTTGGGAGGCAAAGGTTTCTCACGTCGTTAGGCCACATGTCTTCTGGGCACCGTGAGCAGTCCAAAGAATCTGGTAGTGGAGAGAAAATGACAATAACTAATGCTAATAAACAGAAGAAACAAAAATGAAAGTGAGAGATGGATCTCACAGAACCTAACCCACCGGTGTTGTTGCTGACCTCCCCTTCAGCACAGGTGACACAGTCAAAACAGCAGACAGGCTTCCCCTTCCTCCTGACAACACGCTTCCCTGGTGGGCAACTCTCACTGCACACAGACCGGACCGCCTGAGAGGCAAAACAAGTCCATTGAGAGAGGGACCTGGGCTGGATAACCCTAGTTTATTTTTGTCTGGTGGCTGTAAATATGCCACTTAAATTACCACCGACATTACCATATATATGAGGCTATTAAGGTTAAAGAGAATTGCTATGATGATGCAACCAGTTTGTAGAAAAGAAAAACATGATACATTATATATAAAGAAAGCAGATCTTTATTATTGACTTCATTTTTGATTTTTGTAGACTCTTGAAATGATCTTTGAAGGTGGACAAATAAAAGATCCAAAAGCTTTAAAATCAAAATCAGCAGATTGCCGAATGCATTTATTAAATGAACACAGAACAGTCTGAGAGGAAGAGGAAGCCTGGGGGAGATTTGACGAGAACACACCTGTTGGCCAACAGGCCACTGAATGGCAGAATCATTCACCACCAGGCTGAGCTCTGGAGACAGGGAGGCGTCGTAAAAGCCCACCTTCAGCAGCCGCAGAGACCCATCCTGCTCACTTCGCCAGTTCATGAGGTCATACGAAGCGATGGGGTCACCGTTATGATCAAAGTCCACTTTTTCACCCAAAATGGAGAACTTAGTATTCTTCATGTAGTGGAACAGCTAAAGGGAGGGATGACAAATATAGATTTTATTGATTCTAACATTTAAAAATAATGAATAATGTATGTATTTTATGAATAAAATATAACATAAAATATATACAAATTATATCAATGGAAGTAGGTATCAACACACCTGCCACGGCTCTAGACTTTGAGGGTTTCCACAGGTGCCATTCACAAAGGGCCCCTGCCCCGCCTCACAGTCACTCATTCTCTGCAGTGCATGGGCCACCAAATACACAGCCTTGTACACGTTATACGACACCCTGAGCTGGCTCACATCTGAGAAGGCAGAGTACACGTCGTTTAAATCCTCCATACCACTGCAAGGCTTTCGATCCAGATGGTTGACCATGTGAGAATGTGTGTTAACAGAGCCATTCAGTCTGCAGTTGAGTGTCTCCTCCCAGAGCTCTGTGAGGAAAGCCGATTCTTGGATGTTGGACGGTCGAAGCCTGGACAGATGCTGCTTCAACCCCGGAATTACCTCGGCTCTGCGAATACCGAAGCCCAAGGTGCCGCTCAAGAGGTCGCCAAACTCCTCCCAGAGCGACTTGGCTGTGGCCCAGGCCTCACTCGCGATCCACTGGATGCCTGTGATGTTCCGATGTCGAATGGCTCTCATGATGCTTTGCACTTCTGACTCACTGTTGAAGTTAATAATGACCTTTGAAGACGACCCCTGTTAATACATTGAATACAAAGTCAGTAATTTTTTGATAGTCTGACCAAAGACTATTATAAGAGTAACCTAAAGGAGAATTCAATACAAACTTGAAGTCCAGAAGACAACATTTTATTTAGAGTTCCTCAAATTACTTGCTAGAATGGATTAGAAAATAAATTACTGAAAGAAATACCTGACTTGCTCAATTGAGTAATCGAATCAAGCCAAATGTTCTGAATGTCTTCCATTTTAAATTCCGTCTCATTAATCTTTAATCAAGTGTTTAATCAAGGTTTATTTTGTATTTTATTCTACCCTGAATTCAATTATATTGAAACATCGGTCCTACATCTACCTCAATGATATCCAGTAGCTCATCCAGAGGCTGCTGACTCAGAACCAAAGGGTAGAGATGAACATAGGCAGCACACACGCCATAAAGGGACGACTCCTGGAGAAAAAGCTGTATGGCGAAGCGTGCATAGTCAGACTCCAGGCCAATGACCCCCACCCAGGTCCAGCCAAAGTGGCTGACCAAGCGGGCCAGGGCTCTGACCTGGAAGGCATCGCTGGGCATGGTGCGCATGAACATGGGAAACTCTGTCTGCTTGCTCAGACAGCTGCAGGAGGCAAAGTAGCTCACCTAGTGGAGCGACAAACAGAGGATTACTTCTTCATTAAAAGTTTCAGAAATGTACAAGCCTTTAAATAATTATTTGACCATATTTCATATTTTTTTTGTTTCATGTTAGTTTTTTCTACAACATATGAATCCTACGCAACTTCTCGAAATAAATGTGGACATAGTTAAAAATACATATATATATCTGGTATATCTGGTCAAATAAAAATTTAGATATATAAACTGTATATATGATTTAAAACATAAAGTCTCACCAGGGGGATCTGAAAAGGGCCTAGACTTCTAAGCAGAGCCATCGACACACCAGAGGATGCATCTCCTATGATTACAGGAGACGGGGACCTGGTGACATCGGCACAACCTAACACTGGAGACCTGGAGCCTAAACTGGTCAGATCCCCCTTGCCAGAATGCTCCCCGACTGCCTCCAGACTCCCATTCCTGATGGCTGGGGGGCCTGGCTGTCCATTTACCAGAAGCAGGGAGGCCTTCAGAGACACAGGGACGTCATTGCAGCTGTCTCTGATGTGGAACCCCAGCCTCAACGCAGGCAGCAAGTCACTGCGCTGGTTGATCTCCCTGATAGCAAAGGTCATGGTCTGCATCCAACGCAGGGCCCGTGCACTGAAACTAAACATTTTGTTAACGTTAATCAGATGCCCCCTCAACAGGTAAAACATATTATGCCCAGGAAAACACTGACATTAGATGCTCAAAATGTTGACTTACTACTTGTGTGAACCAGGTTCTGGTTTGGATGTGTACGTTGGAAGAGAAGACACACGGGTGTAGTGTAGAGGAAAGATGCCCCCTAACACCACATCTCCGTCTTTGTAAAAACTGTTTGATTCTTCTTCTCCGATGGAAGCACACTCTGTGAAGAGGGCAGCTGAACTTACATTAAGGTTGTTCAAGAGGAACATGACTGATAGAAGAAGAATCTTGGCAGCAATGGGAGCCATCACTGCTGCTTGATATTTATAAATATTACAATAGTCTTGTATATATTTAAACATGTGTTTTATTTAAGAAACAATGTGGCTTCTAAATGAGCATAATTTAAATGGAAATTGCATTTCAAGTGTTCATTTATATACTTCTGACTTGTGAATATAAACATTATAGAACCGCCCAGTTATGACAATGTGGGTTGTTTTGTTTTTTTATACCGAGAAGTACCCTTTTTTTTTCTTCTTCAATCAAAGCTTCATTAAATAATATCTTTCCAATTGATGGTCATCGAAAATGAATATATATGATATATAATTTAAAATTGATCATAAAATAGGACCTACAAGTGACATGGTGTAAATATATGTTTATATCTAATTTTGAATAAACTAAACTATATACTATTTTATACGGAGAAAGCCCCTCTGTATTCAGTATTCTTCTTCAATCAAAGCTTGTATTAAATTACATCTTCCCAATTGCTGGTAATCAAAAATGTTTTCAAATGAATAACATTCTTATTTTTTTTTGTATAATCACTCCTTGAATTATATATTACCTTACTATGATTATCCCATGTTTTATTACATGATAGATGATTTCAAATAAATTGTCACAGAGCCCCTGAAGTGACAGTGAAAGATATCCCAACATGGAGATATGCAGAAGGTGTCCTTCTGAAAAGATTCCCAAGGCTAAGAACATCGAGCAGTTCAGAACAATCTCACTGCTTAGCGTTGAGGGGAAGATATTCTTCGCCATCCTATCTCGTCGGTTGTAAGAGTATGTCCTGAAGAACGACACCACTGTACAGAGAGGAAAAACCCCAAGGTTCCAGGATGCCTCAAACATACAGGTGTGGTCACGCAGTTGGCCAGAGAGGCAAGAGAAGGGAAAGGAGACCTAGCAGTGCTTTGGCTTGACCTCACCAATGCTTATGGATCCATTTCCCATAAGCTGGAGGAAAAAGCACTGGATTAGCCCCATTAACCAGGTAAAACCACGGATTTTAACCTGGACTATTAAAAGAGTTTCAAGCTGAGAGTCACCTCTGGGACAGTCACATCCAAGTGTCATCGGCTTGAGAACGGGATCATCCCTGGATGTACTATTTCAGAGATCCTCTTGCCTAGGCCATGAACATGCTGGTCAAGTCAGCCGCGGTCGAGTGCAGAGGTCCCCTAAACAAGTCTGGAGTCCGCCAGCCCCCAAACAGAGCCTTTATGGACGACCTGAAAGTAACTACGACTTCAGCACCGGGGACCTGATGGATTCTTCAGGGCATGGAGAAGATCATCACTTGGGCTTGGATGTGTTTCAAGCCTGTAAAATCTAGTTCCCTGGTGCTCAAAAGAGGGAAAGTGGCTTACAAATTCCGCTTCTCCTTGGACGCCACCCAGATTCAATAGGTCACGAACAACCCATCAGATCCCTGGAAAGACTTTTGATTGCATTCTGAAGGACACTGCATCCATCAAGGCCACAAATCGGGAAATGGAGGTGTGGCTAACAGCAATTGGCAAGTCGGGACTCCCTGGTAAATTCAAGGCCTAGATTTACCAGCACTTTGTTCTCCCCAGGATTCTGTGGCCCCTGCTTGTGAATGAGTTCCCAATAATATCAGTGAAGGGCTTTAAGAGGAGGATCAGGCGTTACCTCTGTAGATGGCTGGGCCTGCAATGAAGCCTGAGTAGCATCGCTCTGTAAGTGCAGAAAAACATATTGAAGCACCCCATTATCAACCTTAATGAGGAGTTTATGGTTACCCATGCAAAAGAGGTGCTGCAGTACCGGAAATCCAGTGATCCAAAAGTCTCCCAGGTTGGCATTGTAGTCAGGACTGGGAGGAAGTTGAGGGCACAGGGAGCAGTCATCATGCTTGCGTCACAGCGTGCTGGTCGGCCAAGTTGCATCTGGATGAGCAGGGCTTGGTAGTTCCAACCACGCGCTACGAAAAAGCCCTGAGCAAAGACAGACACTGATTGGTCCAAAAGGAGGTGAGAGCTGGTGTGGAGGAACTGCGTGCTAGCCAGATGGAGGGGATGCGACAGCAAGGCCCATGGACAAGATGGAAACAAGCAGTAGACTGCAAGATACCCTAGTCCGCTTTGGCAAGCTGAGCCTTACCGGATCAAGTTCCTGATTGCTTCCGTCTATGACGTCTTACACAGCCCATCCAACCTCTTCTGCTGAGGCAAGGTTCACACACCATCATGTCCTTTGTGCCTCAGAAGAAGAACACTAGAGCATATTCTCAGCGGATGCCCGAAAGCCATGGAAGGACATTACACTTGGCGCCACAACCAGGTGCTAAAGGCGATATCTGAAGCCATCTTCACCAGCATCACTCAGAACAAGCCTCTCCGACCAGCAAAGCAGGCGATTGCTTTCATCCGAGCAGGGGAGAAGCCTAAGCCCCAGCCAATGGGGCCAGTCGAACTCCTTGGAACCGCAAAGGCCGACCTATGGAAACAGATTCCCAGAGACCTGACATAGTTCTGTTCTCAGATTCAATCAAACAGGTGGTCCTACTGGAGTTGACTGTTCCCTTAGCGCGCATGGACGAAGCCAATCAGAGGAAGCTTGCCAAGTCCCCCAACTTAGTTTAGGAGTGTCGCAGACGTGGTTGGTGTACCAGGTGTGTGCCAATAGAGGTGGGCTGTGGAGGCTACGTAGCGCGATCTCTCTGCAAAGCATACAGCCTGCTTGGAATCAAAGGTGCACGCCAGAGAAAGGCCATCAAAACAACCACAGAGGCAGATAAGGCCTTAAGATGGCTGTGGATCAAGCGGGGCAAGCCGATGGTACATGCAATCAAGACACAAGTCGGGACTTGATCAATCGCGGCTGGGTCGCCTGGGTGAGGGTGTATGATGTTGAAATACCTGAAACAACCAATCACTGATGTGTCTAAGTGCATCAATAAATGTATATTAAACTACTGTACGTCAATATGTTTTTTAATATTCAATGATTGAAATAAGAATCTGAATGTTTCGTTCTCAAACAACCAATCTGATTGTGTCTTTTCCACGAACAAGAAAGGAAGTCACAGCTCTCATATTTGGCCAACTTCACTGAGGTAAAGTAACTTGACCAATAATAAAACAAAAATGGTATGTTATTTGTCTGTGCCGTCTGGATCAAATCATCAGGGATGATGTCATCCATCCAACACAAATTCCCTCTTAAGAATGTTCAAGCAACAACATTTGAAAACAAAACTAATTTTGACTGAAGAAAAAAAAATTACTTGGCAAAACATTTTTTAATAAAATAAACAATATATATATTATTTTTCATTAGAATCACATTGTTTCTATGACACCAATGAAAAAGGATGAGGGTGATATGTGACTGTATTCTTGAGTTTTAAGTTTAAAGTCAGGATTCGGAAGTTAAAGACAGAATTCGGAAAATGTAATTGCATGTGGCCCTAATCCTCTTCCTCTTCTATCTTCTGTTGGTCAGCATATTATTCCAGTCCTGTATGTCGTAAAGTGACTTACTGACCTTGGTTCCTTACAAGTAATATTCCCATTCTTCTGACTTAAAACTCAGAAAAAAAATGTACACAATGTCACTGTAGCTGCTCTTTAATAATTTATTTGCAATCATATTTCAGGTAAGAAAACACAGAATGATCATAATTAGGAAATATTTTTATTTTTTATTTTATTTTATTTTTGAAGACTATCAGTTGTAAAGATGTTATTCAATTAAGCTTTGATTGAAGGAGAGAAGGGTATTTTTTCTGTATAAAAAAACAAAACAACCCACATTGTCATAACTGGGCGGTTCTCTAATGTTTATATTCACATGTCAGAAGTATATAAATGAATACTTGTGCTCAGGTAGATGCCAATAAGTCTCTTGAATAAAACGCATGATTGAATATATACAAGACTATATTAATATTTATAAATATCAAGCAGCAGTGATGGCTCCAATTGCTGCCAAGATTCTTCTTCTATCAGTCATGTTCTCCTTGAACAACCTCAATGTAAGTTCAGCTGCCATCTTCAAAGACTGTGCTTACATCGGAGAAGAAGAGCCAAACAGTTTTTACGGAGACGGAGATGTGGTAGTAGGGGGCGTCTTTCCTCTGCACAACACCCGTGTGTCTTCCCTTCCAACGTTTGCATCCAAACCAGAACCTGGTTCCCACAAGTAGTAAGAAAAACATTCAGAGCATCTAACATCTGTGTTTTCCAATGCATATTTATGTTTGACTTGTCAAGTGTGCATCTAATAACCATTCCCAAAATGTTAGTTTCAGTGCCCGCGCCCTGCGTTGGATGCAGACCATGACCTTTGCTATCAGGGAGATCAACCAGCGCAGTGACTTGCTGCCTGCGCTGAGGCTGGGTTTCCACATCAGAGACAGCTGTGACGAAGTCCCTGTGTCTCTGAAGGCCTCCCTGCTTCTGGTGAATGGACAGCCAGGCCCCCCAGCCACCGGGAATGGGAGTCTGGAGGCAGTCGGGAAGCTTTCTGGCAAGGGGGATCTGATCAGTTTAGGCTCCAGGTCTCCAGTGTTAGGTTGTGCCGATGTCACCAGGTCCCCGTCTCCTGTAATCATAGGAGATGCATCCTCTGGTGTGTCGATGGCTCTGCTTAGAAGTCTGGGCCCCTTTCAGATCCCTCTGGTGAGACTTGATGAACTATGTTCCTTTACTCATATTTGTCACATAACTCGTCCTATTTATCATATTAATATTCTACTATTCATCGTACTATCATACTTCTCAATTAATTTGAACAATCGTTTTGTAATGCATATTGTGCAAAACAATAATTCTTTAAATATGTCAAAATATCTCAGATTAAATTTAAAATGTATGCTTCAGAAAATAAGACATAAAAAGACATTCACGATTTAAAATAAAGCAGGAAAACTTTAGATGGAGAAGTAATCCTCTGTTTGTCCCTCCACTAGGTGAGCTACTTTGCCTCCTGCAGCTGTCTGAGTGAGCAGACAGAGTTTCCCATGTTCATGCGCACCATGCCCAGTGATGCCTTCCAGGTCAGAGCCCTGGCCCGCTTGGTCAGCCACTTCGGCTGGACCTGGGTGGGGGTCATTGGCGAGGAGTCTGACTATGCACGCTTTGCCGTACAGCTCTTTCTCCAGGAGTCGTCACTGTATGGCGTGTGTGCTGCCTATGTTCACCACTATCCCGTAGTTCTGAGTCAGCAGCCTCTGGATAAGCTACTGGATATCATTCAGGTAGATGTTGGATCGATAGGGCAACTGATTAAAGGTTATGTATTTTTGTTAATTAGTATTCGATTTGGATTACCGCATGGGTAAAGTTGGCACATGCCCAGGGCCTTGGCCAATGGTGGGGCCATTGATATACATATATGTATATACTGTATATATATATATTTCTTTTTTTAAAATTCAAATGGCCAAGACTTTGGTCATGAAAGGATTTTAATGTTTTTGATTTGCAAAATGACATCACATTTAAAAAATAAATAATGTGGCATGACGTCAAATGTCGTTGTGCTTGGTCAATGGTCCATTTCACAGTGAAAATGGAGAAACTTGTGCTAAGCGGGTCTGCATCGTGTAAAACGAAAGAAAGAAAAATACACTAAAGATACTGCCCTGGTAGAACATATACCGTCCATTTATTAACTCAATAATTCATTAAAGGAAGTCATTAAATGCTTTTAAAGTCATGATATTAATCTGACAGATTCCATGTTCTGCCGTTAAGACCAGCGGCTGGCACTCTATGCCCGCAGCCGCGGGGTTAGATAATCTCTCTCTCTCTCTCTTTGTTTCAAATACTTCTCATGCTACCCTTTTCCTACAATTTTGCCAGACTTATATATTTATTGTGTTAACAGGGGTCATCTTCAAAGGTCATCCTTAACTTCTGCAGTGAGTCAGAAGTGCAAAGCATCATGGGAGCCATTCGACAGAGGAACATCACAGGCATCCAGTGGGTCGCGAGTGAGGCCTGGGCCACTGCCAAGTCGCTCTGGGAGGAGTTTGGCGACCTCTTGAGCGGCACCTTGGGCTTCGGCATTCGCAGAGCCGAGGTAATTCCAGGGTTGAAGCAGCATCTGTCCAGGCTTCGACCGTCCAACATCCAAGACTCGGCTTTCCTCACAGAGCTCTGGGAGGAGACACTCAACTGCAGACTGAATGGCTCTGTTAACACACATTCTCACATGGTCAACCATCTGGATCGAAAGCCTTGCAGTGGTATGGAGGATTTAAACGACGTGTACTCTGCCTTCTCAGATGTGAGCCAGCTCAGGGTGTCGTATAACGTGTACAAGGCTGTGTATTTGGTGGCCCATGCACTGCAGAGAATGAGTGACTGTGAGGCGGGGCAGGGGCCCTTTGTGAATGGCACCTGTGGAAACCCTCAAAGTCTAGAGCCGTGGCAGGTGTGTTGACACCTATTTCCATTGATATGAATTGTATATGTAGCTGTTGTAAATAAAACAAAAAATCTATATTTGTCATCCCTTCCTTTAGCTGTTCCACTACATGAAGAATACTAAGTTCTCCGTATTGGATGAAAAAGTGGACTTTGATCATAACGGTGACCCCATCGCTTCGTATGACCTCATGAACTGGCGAAGGGAGCAGGATGGCTCTCTGCAACTGCTGAAGGTGGGCTTTTACGATGCCTCCCTGTCTCCAGAGCTCAGCCTGGTGGTGAATGAATCTGCCATTCAGTGGCCTGTTGGTCAACAGGTGTGTTCTCGTCAAATCCCCCCCAGGCCCCCTCTTCCTCTCAGACTGTTGTGTGTTCATTTAATAAATGCATTAGGCAATCTGCTGATTTTGATTTTATATTTATTCGAAATTTTATTATTCCACCTTCAACGATCATTTCTCGAGTCTACAAAAATCAAAAATGAAGACAATAATAAAGATTTGTTTTCCTTAAATATAATGCATCATGTTTTTTTCATCAACCTGTCGCCAGCACGGCAGCAATTGTTAGCCTGTACCTGCATCATAATGAGGCCTTTTTTTAACAAGCTTTAATTTAAATTTAAAGTGGTACACTTGCCAGCCACCAAACAAAAATAAATCAGTTGTATCCTGCCCAGGTCCCTCTCTGAGTGGCCTTGTTTTGCCTCTCAGGCGGTCCGGTCTGTGTGCAGTGAGAGCTGCCCACCAGGGAAGCGTGTTGTCAGGAGGAAGGGTAAGCCTGTCTGCTGTTTTGACTGTGTCACCTGTGCTGAAGGGGAGGTCAGCAACAACACCGGTGGGTTATGTTCTGTAAGATCAATTTCTCACTTTCATCTTATTTTCTGTTTATTAGAAGGAATTATTGCCCTTCTCTCTCTAATACCAGATTCTTTGGACTGCATACGGTGCCCAGACCACATGTGGCCTAACGACATGAGAAACCTTTGTCTCCCAAAGAATATTGAGTTCTTGTCTTACAATGAGCCAATGGGTATGGTTCTATGCGCTGGATTGGTCCTTGGAGCGTGTTCCTCTCTCCTTGTTCTGGCTTTGTTCTATAAACACAAGGACACACCCGTTGTCCGGGCTAATAACATGGAACTGAGCTTTTTCCTTCTGCTATTCCTTGCCACTTGTTTTCTCATTGGGCTATTGTTCATCGGTGAGCCCTCTGATTGGCTGTGCCGTGTGCGGTACCCAGCATTCGGCATCAGCTTTGCTCTATGCATCTCCTGCCTCCTGGCTAAGACAGTAGTTGTCCTAATGGCTTTCAGGCCACACTGCCAGGCAGTGGTGTTATGAAGTGGTTCGGACCCAGTCAGCAAAGAGCAAGTGTGCTTTTGTGCACGGTGGTCCAGGTAATCATAGCGTTCAGTGGTAATCAAACATCAAATGTATATGAATCAATAAATGGAATAGACTATTTCAACAGAAGAAATTACACTGTCTTATCTTTCCACTATTCAGGGCTCAATCTGTATTATCTGGCTGCTCACCTACCCACCTTTCACCAATAGCAACACAGGCTACCTCAGGAACACCATCATTATCGAGTGTGCTACCGGCTCGGAGGTCGGCTTCTGGTGTGTTCTGGGCTACATTGGCCTCCTAGCATGCCTGTGCTTCTTCATGGCGTTTTTGGCCCGTGAGTTGCCTGACAATTTTCAATGAAGCTAAATTCATTACGTTCAGCGTGCTCATTTTCTTTGCGTATGGATCACTTTCATTCCCGTCTACGTGAGCACCGCCGGTAAATACACTGTGGCTGTGCACATTTTTGCGATTCTGGCTTCTGCTTATGGTCTTCTGGTTTGTATTTTTGCTCCAAAGTGCTACATTATCATTTTAAAGCCAGAAAAAAACAGCAAGAAAAATATGATGCGTAAATGAGGACATAAATATGAGTATGCGTATATCTTAATAATAAATAGAAAAATAGATGATACTTTGCCCAATTTTTCTGTCCAATCTGTCTTTGTATTGGTCTTGCATTAAAAACGTTGGCATACTTTATATTATCTTTATATTTAATTAAAAATGCAACCTTTAAATATAATTAATTCATTATGTCTCACAGGGTATGTGAGACATAATGAATGTGTGACCTCCTAGAAAGAAATATCTTCACATATTCCTGTAATAATAGTTGCTATAGTGACTGATGCTTAGCATTAAACAGAAGCTGTTTATTTAATCATCAGCCCATACTAATAAATGGCCCAAAAAAACACTTTCGATACTCTGAATAAATGCATTCCGATATCATAATCAATAAAATCATCAACAAGTAAATTAGCATGAATTTGTGGATCTCCTCAAGTTTTGTCCAATGTGTACCGCAGCTGATCCGTAAAATAAAGAGTTTGGCAAAATCTGAAAGCGTAAATAGCATACACCTGCAGACGGCAACAAGCATCTAAAAGGATGAGAGTTGTAACTCGCATTAGGTGCACATAATTAGGCAGCCTTATGACTGTGAATTATTAAGTATCTAAATGGTATCATTTTTATATAATATAAATAATAAATAAAGTCTACAGAACTTTTTTTATGGAAAGACACACAAAAGACAGACAGACATCAAAGATTGGCATAGTATCATGTATTTATTTATTTATTAGAAAAATATACACATCCTTATGCTTTATGTCTTCATTTACGCATCATATTTTTCTTGCTGTATTTTTGTTGCTGTTTTTGGCTGGCTTAAAAATGAACATGTAGCACTTTGGAGCAAAAATACAAAAGAGAAGACCATGATCGGAAGACAGAATTGCAAAAATATGCACAGCCACATATCCAATGAATCAATTAAGAATCACAATGTTTCACAATCAAACAAAAAATCTGAAATAATGATTGTGTGTTCTCAATGAACAAGCAAGCAAGTCAGAACTCAATATTTGGCCAGCTTGACATCAGGAAAGTACCTTGACGAATCTTAAAAAAATATTGGTATGTTATTATTCTGTGCCGTGTGGATTATATCACAGGGGTAATATAATCGCCATGAAGAAGCATCAGGCATGCATAGGAGGCCAATGTAGCCAAAGAACACACCAGAAAGCCGTATCCTTCCGAGCCGGATAGCACACTCGATGATGATGGTGTTCCTGAGGTAGCCTGTGTTACTATTGGTGAAAGGTGGGTAGGTGAGCAGCCAGATTAGACAGATGAAGCCCTGAATAGTGGAAAGATGGGACAGTGTCATTGTTACGTTTGAAGCTAGAGCTATTATACATTGAATACTTTGAAATATAATTGCCATTCACATTGTACTCATGTAGAAGCCAAGTTGTCTCTTGAATGAAACATATTTAAAATTTATACAAGACTATAGTAATATTTATGTTCATCAAGCCGTAGTGATGGCTCCCATTGCTGCCATGATATTCATTATCACCACTGCCTGGCAGTGTGGCCCTGAAAGCCATTAGAACCACTACTGTCTTAGCCAGGAGGCAGGAGATGCATAGAGCAAAGCTGATGCCAAACGCTGGGTACCGCACACGGCACAGCCAATCAGAGGGCTCGCCCATGAACAAAAGCCCAATGAGGAAACAGGTGGCCAGGAATAGCAGAAGGAAAAAGCTCAGTTCCATGTTGTTTGCCCGGACAACGGGGTGGCCCTGTTTTTATATAGAAACATTGCCATAAACATTAGTGAAGAGCGAGGTCACACAAGACAGCTGCCACACATCCAGTATCCAGGGCTTACCTGTATTGTATGGACAGTTGCCTACCACCGTCACCATAGTAAGACAGGCACTCAGGAACATCTCTTTCGGGTGTCTACCGGCTCAGGTCTCAGTGTTAGGTTTGGCCATGTCACCAGGTCCCGTCTCCTGTAATCATAGGAGATGCATCCTCTGGTGTGTCGATGGCTCTGCTTAGAAGTCTGGGCCCCTTTCAGATCCCCCTGGTGAGACTTCATAAACTATGTTCCTTTACTCATATTTGTCACATAACCTTTCGTATTTATCATATTAATAACATGCTATGTAAACAAATGTGTACAATAGTTTTGTGTGCATATTGCAAAACATTTACCACCCGAAATTCGACAATATGTCATATATCTCAGATTTCGATTTAAAATGTAAATTTCAAAATAAAAGACTTACAAAGAGATTCATGATTCATAATAGACGAGAAGCTTCCCCTTCCTCCTGACATACTATCGCTTTTCCTCAACTAGGTGGGCTACTTTGCTCTGCTCAGCTGTCTCAGCGAGCAGACAGGATTCCCATCTTCATGGCCAGAGGCAAAACAATGCTTCACTGAGAGAGGGCACCTGGGCAGGCATACAACTGTTTATTTTGTGTTATGGTAGGTGTAAAAGTACCCTCTTCATAAGCTCTCCAGGTGTCAGCATGTTCATGTGTGACTGCCTATCAAGTATCGTTGTTCTGAAGAAGAGCCGGATAAGCTGTTGATGTATCTGGAGGCAGTTTCGTTGGAAACTATTAACATTATGTATTTGTCTAATTATATTCATTTACACATTGACAAAACTAAATACTTTATTATATGACCTCGTTTTCTGATTTGTGTCTGTATTTTGACCTATCTGTTGACCAACTGCAGCATATTAGTTATTGTTTAAAGTGGCAAAAAATATCATACATTCAAAAGCTTTCAAAATTCAAAATCTAGCAGCAATTGCACTGGAAATGACATTTATCAAAGTGGATACCGAGCAGAAGCACAGCAAGTTCTGAGAGGAAGATGGGGCCTCTTGGGGAGGTGGGTTTCGATTTGCACGAGAACACACCTGTTGACCAACAGGCCACTGAATGGCAGATTCATTCACCACCAGGCTGAGCTCTGGAGACAGGGAGGCATCGTAAAAGCCCACCTTCAGCAGCTGCAGAGAGCCATCCTGCTCCCTTCGCCAGTTTATGAGGTCATACGAAGCGATGGGATCACCGTTACGGTCAAAGTGTCCAAGGCTTTATTGGTCACCACAGATATGGAGTGAACTGTAGTGGTTCTGGTCCATGTAAGCACTGTGGAAACCCTAAGTCTAAAGGTGCAGGTGTGATTGACAAACTTCATTGATATGATTTGTAAACGTAGTATGTTGTGATTTTTATTGATATCATGATACATAAATACAAATATCATATCAATGGAAAGTAGTGTGTCAACACACCTGCCACGGCTCTAGACTTTGAGGGTTTCCACAGGTGCCGTTCACAAAGGGCCCCTGCCCTGCCTCACAGTCACTCATTCTCTGCAGTGCATGGGCCACCAAATACACAGCCTTGTACACGTTATATGACACCCTGAGCTGGCTCACATCTGAGAAGGCAGAGTACACGTCGTTTAAATCCTCCATGCCACTGCAAGGCTTTCGATCCAGATGGTTGACCATGTGAGAATGTGTGTTAACAGAGCCATTCAGTCTGCAGTTGAGTGTCTCCTCCCAGAGCTCTGTGAAGAAAGCTGAGTCTTGGATGTTGGACGGTCGAAGCCTGGACAGATGCTGCTTCAACCCCGGAATTTCCTCAGCTCTGCGAATACCGAAGCCCAAGGTGCCGCTCAAGAGGTCGCCAAACTCCTCCCAGAGTGACTTGGCAGTGGCCCAGGCCTCGCCCGCAATCCACTGGATGCCTGTGATGTTCCGATGTCGAATGGCTCTCATGATGCTTTGCACTTCTGACTCACTGCAGAAGTTAATTATGACCTTTGAAGACGACCCCTGTTAATAGAATTAATACAATTTCAGGAATTGTGAGATAGTCTGGCCAAAGACTATTATAAGAGACACCTAAAGGAGAATTCAATACAAACTTGAAGTTCAGAAGAGAATATTTTATCGAGAGTTCCTGAAATCACTTGCAACAATAGAATAGAAAATAAATTACTTAAAAATACCTGATCCATAGAGTAATCGAGCCAACCGAAATGTTATTTTACACGTCCATTTTAAATTCAGTATCCCTAATCTTTAATATCTTAAACTCGAGGTTCCCTAGATTTGGGAAGACCTTGATCACTCTCGCAGCAAAAGGCATACAACACTGCCCTTATTATGTAGAAATAACAATATCAAAGTAAACATGAGAAACTCTTGAATTCAAATATATTAAAATCTTTGCCCTATCGATCCTATATCTACCTGAATGATATCCAGTAGCTCATCCAGAGGCTGCTGACTCAGAACCACAGGGTAGAGATGAACATAGGCAGCACACACGCCATAAAGGGACGACTCGTGGAGAAAAAGCTGTATGGCGAAGCGGGCATAGTCAGACTCCAGGCCAATGACCCCCACCCAGGTCCAGCCGAAGTGGCTGACCAAGCGGGCCAGGGCTCTGACCTGGAAGGCATCGCTGGGCATGGTGCGCATGAACATGGGAAACTCTGTCTGCTCGCTCAGACAGCTGCAGGAGGCAAAGTAGCTCACCTAGTGGAGGGACAAACAGAGGATTACTTCTTCATTAAAAGTTTCTGAAATTTACAAGATTTAAATAAGTATTTGACCATATTTTATTAGATTTTTTCATGTTATTGTTTTTTACAATATGTAAAACCTACACATCTTTTGGAAATAAATATTGACATAGTTAAAAATATATACATTTATGTGGTATATCTGGTCAAATAAAAAGATATATATATGACTTTAAGAACATTGTTCATAATGTCTCACCAGGGGGATCTGAAAGGGGCCCAGACTTCTAAGCAGAGCCATCGACACACCAGAGGATGCATCTCCTATGATTACAGGAGACGGGGACCTGGTGACATCGGCACAACCTAACACTGAAGACCTGGAGGCTAGACTGATCAGATCGCCCTTGCCAGAAAGCTCCCCTACTGACAGACTCCCATTCCTGATGGCTGTGGGGCCTGGCTGTCCATTCACCAGAAGCAGGGAGGCCTTCAGAGACACGGGAACCTCGTTACAGCTGTCTCTGATGTGGAAACCCAGCCTCAACGCAGGCAGCAAGTCACTGCGCTGGTTGATCTCCCTGATAGCAAAAGTCATGGTCTGCATCCAACGCAGGGCACGTGCACTGAAACTAAACATTTAGTGAATTCTTAGTTATCCAGATGCCCACTCAACAAATAAAACATATTATACTGTAAATGCATAGGAAAACACTAATTTTAGATACTCAAAATGTTGCCTTACTACTTGTATGAGCCAGTTTCTGGTTTGGATGTGTACGGTGGGAGAGAAGACACACGGGTGTAGTGCAGTGGAAAGACGCCCCCTAACACCACATCTCCGTTTTCGTAAAAACTGTTAGTCTCTTCTTCTCCGATGAAAGAACAGTCTGTGAGTAGGGCACCTGAACTTACATTGAGGTCCTTCAAGAGAAACATTACAAAAATAATATTGGCAGTAATGGGAGCCATCACTGATGCTAAATATGTATAAATATAACCTTAGTCTGGAATAGATTTAAACATATAGTTTATTCTAGATACTACCTGTCTTGGTTGGGGGCTTGAGTATTTATATACATGTGGCTTGTAAATATTGACAGGGGACCGCCCATTTTTGACATTGTGAATTTTTTTAACCACCTCTGTATTGTTGTTACTCTTTATCCAACGCTGCATTAAATTAAGTTTTACCGATTGGTGCTCAGGTTGTTATGTTATTCTTATTATGATTATTTTATGATTAATTTAAAGCGTTATCAGTTATAAAAAAAATAAAACACAGCCCTTATTTGTGTTCATTATCACTAATATATGTTTCGACATATATTAATGAATATTGTTTTAGAATTATTCTGTTCACAAAAAATGTTATCTTCAGAATTAGATACAAACAAATAGATGCACCATGTTACTTTAGGGTCTCTTATTTACTTAATTATTACCCATATCCATTTTTGTCACACACACATAAAGTATGGGTGACAAAAAAAACGAAACTGTTTCTGATAAA
>OLKM01002739.1:0-56276 GCA_900291075.1 Melanogrammus aeglefinus | reverse complement strand
CCCGTGGTTGCCACACACGCCCCCACCTCAGGGCGTCAGGCGTCCCGACGACCCATCATCTGTTTACATAGTCTTCTTAAGTGTTCGCGTGGGCCGGCGCCGCCGGTTCGGCCGTTGCCGGCGGCGGCAGCCGCAGTGGTCAACGGCCCCACCGGGAGCCGGCAGGGAAGGGGAGTCGCCAGGGGAACCGCGAGGCGTTTCCTCCCTTCCTCACCAGCAGCAACCGGAGCGGAGGGGCGTACGGCGAGTGTCTGTCCTGGTGCAACACCACAACCCTCGCCCCGAGCGCGCCCGCATCCGCAGCCGGTACACCACCCTTGGGGACAACTCTGTCGGGGATTTCCCTTGGCCCCTGCGCAGAGTGGGCCTCGCAGTTTTGGCCGACCCCCCCCTCTTTCTGATGGGCCAGTACACCCACATGCCTTTCCCCGGGTGTAAACGCTTGCTGTCCCCGCAGCGGAGTGTCACTAGCCCCTTCTTCTGCCTCACCCCTTGAGGCAGCCTAAGCCGGGGGTGTAGTCGTGCGACCACCAGCAGGCGATCCTCAGCCTGCGGGAATAGTCCATAGCGCCACACCCCGGCATGATCTCAGGCCTCGGGCGGGGACCCCGAAACACCAAGTGCCACCGGTGTCCCGGAGCTCCCGCCCGAACAATTGAGGGCAGCCGCGTGCAGTGACTTGATTCCTGCACCGCCGTCCGATGGACCACCGGAACCACAGGGGCAGATGAATGGGTCCAGTCCGCTAGGTGGATCGGCTGGTGAGGATGCGAGCGCTGGGTGGTCACGGCAGGTGTGCGTAAAACCGCTCCACCAACCACCGTCCACTGCTGAGGATGGAGCGGTGTCGTCCTCGTCTTGTGCACCCCCAGCCGCCGGCCAGACCTCCCCAAAGACCTCGGACTCGAAGTTCCGCCCCTGGTCGCTGTGGAGCTCAGCTCAGCAGGACCCCGTAACGGGCAAAACATACCACCCGGGCCTCTTCGCCGCGGTGGTGGCAGCGCTCTGATCCGGCACCGCATACCGCCTCTTGCTATTTGATGAAGGTAGTGGTCCATGGCCACAAGGATGTAGCGGTTGCCAGGAGTCGCGGTGACAGGGTCTAGGCGTCCCCAGGACGTCGACCCGCCACCCGTTCCATCGTTGAGCAGCTCATGCTCCGACAGCTCCACGTGGCCGTCGACCAGCTGCCGGCCAGTAGACCTCTCCCAGGCAGGCGATGGCAGGGCTGTTGGCGTTCCCTTTTGGTCGCTGCCCCCGCCCCACCGGATGCCGTGGACCAGCTGCAGCTCTGGGCCGCCTTTACCAGTCGTGCTGGACGCTGGCGTACAAAGTCACAACCGGCAACGAAACAGGCTGCAGGATTGTCGGCCCTGTCCCCCTAGGGTCCCGCCAGCGGCGCTGGACCACCTCCATTGTGGTGCTGGAAACACCCACCACATTGGGAGATGGTGGGCCTTCACCTAAGGCTCTCGTGCCGACACCAGTCCTGGCCAGCTGGACGCTGCGTCAGCATGTTGGGACCGTCTCGCCTCTCTCTGTCTGCCCTACGTCAGTCCTCCACCAACGCCAGGGTGGTCGTCGGGGCCTGCTGCTTGAGCTGCCAGGCTGACTCGCCGTCAGCAGGAGACCACTCCTCCACCAGTCCTGCCCGATTGTCTGGAGAGCCCCGCACCATTGGAGACTCGTGGGCCTGCTCCACGCAGGAATTGCGCTCCGCCCAACTGAGAGTGCGGCTGAAGTAGGCGATGGGGGACGTTCCCGCCTCCCCACTCCTGGGAGATTGGACCGCACGACCCCCACGTTACTGGCCATCTGGTGTCGAGGACGAAAAGGATGACCAGCGTCGGGGGTAAGTCAGGGCCGTGGCCTCCGGTGAGGCACCGCCTGGAGCCGGGCGAAGGCCGTGGCTGCAGGTGTTGTCCAGACGTACGGCTGGCCCGCCTCGGTTAAACGGTGGAGGGGACTGGCGACCATAGCAAAGTCCCGGGACAAAACGGCGGTAGTAACCGTCGCCCAGGCCCAGAAAACTCTGCAGTTCGGCCGGCGTTGGCCGGGGGTCGCCAGTCCCGGACCGCAGCTGCCTTGGCCGGTTAGTGGCTACGCCCCTCTTTCATTCACCACGTGCCCCAAGACCAGAGTTTCTCTGGCCAGCAGAGAACATTTGGCAGGGTTCAGCCGCAACCCGGCCCGGCGGATGGCCCCAAGAACCTCCCGCAGGTTCTCCAGCGCCCCACCAATCCCGTGCGTGCACCAACAGGTCGTCCAGGTACACGACACAGCGACTCCAGGGGACACTCGCCAGGACCCTCTCCATCATCTGCTCGAACGTCCGCAGGTCCAGGGAGCTGAACCAGCTGACCCCCCGATGTAGTCCAGGGCGTCGTCAATCCGTGGAAGTGGGTACGAATCCTTCCGAGTGACCTCGTTACGGCGCCGGTAAGTTCCACAGAGAGAATCTCCAGCTACCGTACCTTCCTTTTTTTTTCACCAGGACGGCCGGGCCGCCCATGGCCGGGCTGGACGGGTGTGGCATCGAGGGCTCGATCACTCCCTGGCAGCCCATCTCACGAGCGACCTTGTCCTTCCGCCGACTGGCGTCTTGGCTAGTGCTAATCCGGTGGGGCCGCCAGGCGGATTGGCCGAGACAGAGCCGGGTGTCGATGGCATGCTCTGCTGACCAGCCCCTGTGTCCGCCTGCAGTCCTCATCCCGAGCCGCGAAAATGTCTGCGTACTCCTCGAGTGATAAACAGCCTCAGCTGTCGACTCTTGCTGTACGTCGAGGCCAGCTTCCACTGTGCAGGCTCAGCGGCATTGACGACGGCCTCGCGGTGCTTCAGGGGAAGGAAAAGGCGGCAGACACAGGACCGCAGAGAATGCCAGGGACCGGGCAGAGGCTGAGGCTCCCGGGGTATAGCGTGGCGACTACTCCGCTGGCCGCCAGAGCCCCCGTGCCCCACGTCCGTCTCCGTCTGAGCTGGAGCGCCACAGTCTCCGCGCCGATGGTGATGGTCGCTCCAGCCATGTCCATTCTGGCACCTGTTCAGCAGGTCCAGGCCGATGATGCATGAGTCCCGGATATCGGCGAGCCAAAACTCATGCATCACCTCCCGGTCACCCACCTGGACGGCCAGCCGCTTCCTTCCCCTCATTCCGGTCTCCTGTCCCGTAATGGTCATCAGGCGGACGCTAGTCGCCGTCCACCTCCCCGAGAGCGCGCCGGCGGTGCCCGGAAAAACGCCCAGACGCACCAGGGAGATGGTCGAACCAGTGTCCACCAGGGCCGTGCAGGGTTAGCCGTCGAACCTGCAGCGGGGCTAAAGACCGCGGGCGCGGGCCGGGCCGCCAACCAGAGCGCACTGACCGTGGAGAGGGGCAGGAACCCGGAGCGGCGTTCCCCTCACTGGGCCGCTCCGGCCCGTGGTGCCGGTGCCGGGCAGTCACGGGCCAGATGGCCCGGTTCACCACACCGGAAACAGCGCCGGTCAGCTCCGGACCCTTGTCTGTTGTCGGGTAGTGGACGCTGCGGTGGATGCTGTCGGGGACGCTGGGGCTTCCAGGCCTGGAAACACTCCTCCTCGTCCTCGTCCCGCTCGTAGTCCGCCTGTCGGACCTGAGGTAGGGAGGCACCGGACGGTTGCAGGTTGGAGGAATGATTGCAGGGCTAGTTCCTCCCTAGCCGCAGCAGGGAAATCGGGGTAGCCCTGCTGGGCGTACAGCAGTACGTCCGCTGCGTAGGCCCCCAACCGTTCCCCCTCCCGGCGCCGGTGGCTGGTGAACAACTCCTGGCTGTGGCCCACGACCCTCCGCTGCCCGAAGCGCCTCTCCAAGGCTAGGGTCAGGGCCCGGAGGTCCTGCTGGTCTGCTGGGGCCAGGTCCAGCAGAACCTGCAACGCCGTTCCCTCCAAGGCTAGGGCAAGCTGGGCGGCGGACTCGTACATATCCCAGCCATAGTAATGAGCAGGGATCCTCAGCTGCGCCAGGTAGGGCTCCAGTGGTGTCGCCCCAGAGAATTTGGGCAGCCTGGCCACCAGGTGGCGACCGATCGCCGCCGATCCTGTGGCACCGCCAACGGCCGCTGGGTGGCACTGCGCCGCCGTCGAGCCGTGCCATTCCAAATCTTCCTCCTTGGGACGCTCCAATTTGACAAACGGGTTCTTCTCCATGTTCTATGTCGTATAGGCTTCGCCTTTTAAGGCTATCGCTATTGGGTTATCCCGAGGCGTGAGCCGTAGCACTGAAAAATTTGTAATCCCCGCCCACCAACAACATGGGCCTCAATCACGTCCGCGGGGCCTCAATATACCGCGGCGCCGGCGGACGTTCTGCTCCCATTTTCTTCAGGCCGATCCTGTAGTATACTGAAATAAATAAATAGATATTATGGACTCGAAGACGATCCGCATCTTCAAGACATGTAACACGGGTTACATCTTGCCGTATGGCGGCCATGAGGTGTGCGAGGGCTGCCTTGGGCAGCCCTCGCACACCAGATGACGAATCAGACATTTCCTGCAACTCCCTTTGTACTTTTTGCCTTTCAGGTGAGGATATTTCACTCCTCCGGTGAGTCACAGCTCTGGTTTTTGGTCTGACAGGTAAATCAATCACCGGGTCTGTGTTTGGGATTCTCACAAACTGCCCGATGGGAAGGAGATCTCTGTGAATGGTCTTGGTGCCAGTTCCTGCATTCTCACGTTTTATTTTGAACACCGGAAGATTAGGCATCTTCCCCACCACCACATAAGGAACAGGGCTCCATCGGCTTTCTAACTTGTGTTTCCCTCTCAGGCCCCAGTTCTTGAGCAGCACTCTGTCGCCAATCTCCAAAGACGGTATTCCGACTTTTTGGTCGTAAGCCTTCTTGTTTCTCTGGTGCCTTTTATCTGCAGCCGCAGATGCTAGCTTGAAGGCTTCTTTCAGGTCTTCTTTTAGCTTTGCTACATAGCGGGAATGACAACCATCCTCAACGCCATCTGGAGAGGTTCTGGAGAGGTGGCCTCTCTGCCGAACATCAGCCGATATGGCGAATATCCGGTGGCGTCAGACTTTGTACTATTGTAAGTGTGGACCAGATGACCAACATGCTGGCTCCAGTTGCGTTTTTTCTCCCGGCCCAGAGTCCCTAGCATGGACAATAGGGTTCGGTTGAACCTCTCTGGCTGAGGGTCTCCCTGAGGATGGTAGGGAGTCGTCCGCGATTTGCGAATCTCCATGAAGGTCAGGAGCTCTTTTATCAGTCGGCTTACAAAATCTCTTCCTTGATCCGAATGGATCCTCGCCTGTAGTCCATAGGAAATATTTTTCCACTAGGAACTTTGCTACAATTTGAGCTTTCTGGTTTCTTGTTGGGTAAGCCTGAGCATGATAGCGTGTGAAATGGTCGGTGAACACCAACACATTGCTGATGCCTTTCGAATCGGGTTCCATCGAAAGAAAGTCGATGCACACCAGGTCCATAGGACCTTTGCTCACGATCTGGTGCAAGGGGGAAGCTCGCTGAAGAAGAGATTTGTGGGTGGCACACTCACCACAATTCTTAATGTACTGCTCAACCTCTAGAGACATCTTTGGCCAGAAGAATCTGCTCCTCAGTTGGTCAACGGTTCTCTCAACCCCCAGGTGTCCTAGGTCATCGTGCATTGACCTCAGAACCATCTCTCGATATTCCTTAGGCAGGACTAACTGACTTTCCCCAGGAGATTGTTTGCTCAAACGATGCAGCAGTCCATCCTTCATGCTCAACTTCCCCACCTCTCGCTTTAACTGGGAGAGTTCTGGACTGGCATGTTTCTCTGCAGGCCATTTTCCATCTTTCATAGCCTGTATGGAGGGTCCTATAGCTGAGTCCCCTTCCTGTGCCCCCTTAAGTTCCTGCCTTGACATCTGTTTCAAGGTATCTGAGGCCAAGAAGGTTGAATGAGCATAAACATCTGGAATGCACCGAGGAGATGCTCCCAACTGATCGACACACTGCAGGGGATAGGTAGGAGTCTCAGGTGTGCAGACACGCTGGCATATGGCCCTCACAGCAGTCTGTGATAAAGTCACCCATCTTCTGAGCTCTCGCCTGGTGCCGATCCTGATAATAGATCAGCATCTATGTTGTGACGGCCAGGATGATACTGTAAATCAAACTCGTACGTTGACAAGGCAGCTAGCCATCTGTGCTCTACTGCGTTGAGCTTTGCAGTGGAGAGCACGTACGTAAGAGGGTTGTTATCTGTACGTACTGTTAATCTGGCCCCATACAGATAATCATGAAATTTGTCAACTACAGCCCACTTTAAAGCTAAAAACTCCAACTGGTGGACAGGGTAGTTTTTCTCTGACGGTTTCAGTTTTCTACTTGCAAAGGCCACTGGTCGCAAACCCTCCATGTACTCTTGGTAGAGCACTGCACCAAGTCCCTTCAAAATTGCATCCACGTGCAGGATGTAAGGCTTTTGGAGATTTGTAAATGCCAAGACAAGCGCGTGCGTCAGGCAGTGAATGATCTATTGGAATGAATTTGTGCAAGACTGATCCCATCTGTCCCCGAATGGCGCTGACTCTTTCAGATAGATCTTACTCCTTTCATGAGCAGTTTTCTTGCTCTTTTGGGTTGGAGCGTAACCTTTTGTGAGCTCTGTTAGGGGTCGAACAATGGCTGCAGAATTGGCTATGAATCTTTGATAATAGCCGCAGAATCCTAAAAAGGACTGTAAGGTCTTCAAGTTTGTTGGTTGAGGCCAGGTTGTGACTGCTTCAATTTTGTCAGGATCAGGAGCAACACCGTCAGCGGACACTATGTGTCCAAGGTATTTCACGCTCGGCAAGCAGACTTGGCATTTGTCAACAGACAGTTTCAGTCCAACCTCTCCAAGATGATCGAGCACCTTAAGTAGTCTTTCCTCGTGCTCCTCAAGAGTCCTTCCGAAAACTATCAAGTCGTCGAGGTAGACCAACACTTGCAGCAAGTTCATGCCGCCTACTGCCCTCTCCATTAACCTCTGAAAGGTCGCCGGAGCTCCACTTATGCCCTGCGGCATTCGCTCGAACTGGTAGAAGCCCAACGGACAGAGGAATGCTGTTTTCTCCTTGTCGTCTTCAGTCATTGCTATCTGGTAATAGCCGCTTCTGAGGTCCAGGACGGAGAACCATTGGCTTCCTGTCAAGGTGGTCAGCGCATCGTCAATACAAGGTGTTGTGTATTGATCTGGGATGGTACGACTGTTCAGAAGCCTGTAATCAATGCACATCCTAATGGTTCCATTTATCTTCCTAACGACAACTATAGGGGAAGCATAGGGACTTCGGACTCTGATATGATACCGGCCTGCAGAAGTTCTTGAAGGTGCTTGCGCACATCTTCGATGTCTGCCGGTGGCAAACCGACGTGAACACTCATGGAACGGTCGTGCGTCGGATAGACGGATATGGTGTTCTACCCTTTTGGCTAGGCCGACATCCCACTCTTCCATTGAGAAGACATGGGATCTTTGTGACAGCTTCTCACAAAGTCGGGTCTTCCATTCTGCCGAGATTGGTGAGTCTCCGATGTTGATCATACTTGCATCAAACTCTGAAGTTGTTTCTTTGGGAGGGACGGTAGCGATTGAATCAACCCGGTGCATGTGGCCAATCACTGTTCCAATTGGTATGGCTGTCTCTCTCAAAGAGTCATTATTTATCATACTCTGAAACTATTGATGTCCATTGCCTGACTGCACACAACCATGGGCTGAAATGTCACACCAGCTGGAAGTGGGGTTATTGGGGAGGAATCCACCGTTTACATTTACATTTAGGGCATTTAGCAGACGCTTTTATCCAAAGCGACTTACAATAAGTACATTTGTCATAAGAAGTGCAACAATATATCGCTATCGGTACAGTAAGGATGTTCATAGAACCAAGTGCAAGTACAACAATCACTAGGCTAACCAATTCCCCGTGTTACAGCAACGGATAGGCAGCTACTGCAAATTGCTACACAGTTAAGTTAAGTACTATAATACAAATACCATAACAACACAATACAATATCAGTGTTACAATGGTGGCCAGAGGGGGGAGGGGTGGCTATGCAGAGTTCGAGGTGGACTCTGAACAGGTGAAGTCTTGAAGTCTTTTTCGGAAGATAGTGAGCAACTCTTGCGGTCCTGAGAACGGCAGGGAGCTCGTTCCACCACTGAGGGTCCCAAAACCGAGAAGAGTTGTTGACTTTGCTGAACGACCTTTGTTAGCTCTTAGCGCGATGGCGGTACCAGACGTCCAGCTGAGGTAGTTGAGCGCAGCGATCGAGCTGGGGTGTGTGGCTTTAGCAATGCTTGGAGGTAGGCAGGGGCAGTTCCATCGACTGCCTTGTATGCCAGTACCATCAAGATTTCCTGGTCAACAGCATGCGTGAGCTGGATTTGGCAAACGGCCTGCAAATCACCACCAGGGGGTATAGTCAAAGGACTGGGTCCTTGCCACCTCACACAGCCAACCTCATCTCTTCCGTCCTCCAGCACTTCTGGAGGAGCCAGGTCGCCTGTTTCATATGCTTTGATGCCCAGGGTCTGAGTTACATCAATTCCACTGTCCCTGCATTGCTTCACTAAGCGTCTAACATGACTGGCATTTGTTCCAACAATGATAGAGGTCTGATCTGCCGTCTTGGGGCTCGGACATATGAGGGCGAGAACCGTCACAGTTTGAGGGGTACCCACAATTTCTGCAGGATACTCCAGGTCTACCACTACGTAGCCATGGTACGGATAGCTGCCGCTGCACAGCAAAGGCAAAAAAAAAGTGTTAAAATCCCAGAGTATTCATGACCAGAGTAGAATTTTATACACTTTGGTGTTGAATAGGCACTAAGTACATTTTCGGGCTCTACCAGAAACACTCTTGGGTGTTGCCTCTAAGTATAATGCTGGTGTAGAGTAAATTAAGTGTTTATTTTAGGATGATGGACTCCCTGAGAGTCCAACTGTTGATTGAAACTTTCCCGGCCGCACGTCGGTTTAGGTTTTGATTCGTCATTGGGTCGCTGCGCCTTCTCATTGGTTGAATCTAGAGACATGTGACCGTTTGTCCTCTTCCACACTACAGCAAACTGTTTCGGCAGAGACGGTTGACTAGAGAGGATCGAAGCATTATCGGCAAAGAATTACTCAGAGTGAGCGAAGACAACTGAACTGAACTTCACGGGAATGTAAACAGGTAAGAAAAGTTCCAAGTGAATAATGCACAAGGTTTCTATGTTTCATAGTTAGTTGTGCGTGTGTACTTTTTCGTACTTCATATAGGTCAGAAATTGTATTCATAATGGTCTTAAGAAGGTCTTAAAGTCTTAAATTTAACTTGTTCAAACCTGCAGAAACCCTGAATGGAATATTCAAAATTTCTTTGTCTTTTAGATCTGATAACCAACTTATAAATGCTCACGTTTTTAGCTAACGTCAAACTTAATGGCCAATGCTAATGAGGCACATGTCTTCAATTTAGCTAACGCCTCGTTACCATTTTTAGCCAATGCTAACGAGGCACGTGGCTTCAATTTAGTTTAACGAACTTGCTATATCAACGTAAAGCCATTGCAAACTTTTAATATATTATAATTGTTGTCGTTGTTGTAGTGCTATGTGAATAACTCAAATTGTTCATAATCAGTGGGTGGTATGAACGAACAATCGATTATTCGATGTGTGCCGACATTCACAAAGGCAGCCATGGATCATCGGCAAGAAATCACTTAATATCTTAAATGCAAAAAAACAACTACCTGCAAAGTAGTTCCAGTCAAATTGTCTGTTGTGAAAAATGCATTAAACTGTTAAACTGTATAGTATCTGTGGTATAAAGGCTGGGACAAATTTCAAATTATAAATATGTTTATGTTGAAAGTATAGACCGTTGCGGATCCTAATGAAACAAATGGCCCGGTGATTCGGTCTTCAAAACGAGAGCTGGTAAATTGTGAAAAATGAATCAAACTGCAATCAGACAGCGCGGTTATAAAACATAGACTAGGGCTGCAGGATATATCGGCTATAATTTCCAAGGGGATACAAGATTTGACAATATCGTTTATATCGATATATGCATTAAAATGGTCAGTTTCCGCCTCAAGCGTCTGTGTTTGCCCAATGGAGACTGTGAGCGTGACCCCTCCCCCTCCCACTCTGTCCTTTCAAACGGGCCGTGTGCAAAGACACCTCAATGCCCCCCTGCCACGGCCCTCACAACACAACAAGCATGGAGGATAACCGGTAAATAAAACGAGACGGTGGCGTGAGACTAAATTGTTTCAAAGAGGAGAAACAACGGCTCCGTAATATGGAAATGGTTCGGGTTTAAAAAAACTGATGAGCAGCAGCAGCTGCAGGTCATCTGTAGAGAGTAGCAAAACCATTGCGGCTAAAAGTGGAAGCACAACAAATCTGTTCCATTTACAGCAGCAGCACAAAGTGCAGTATGTGTAAAACTCTGTGGCTGTGCTGCTGCATCACCGGCCGCGACAGCGTATTCTGCCCCGAAACCGACCTAGGCGATCGCCTAGGGCGGCAAAAGGGGTTAAACAACGAAGAATGTGTTGTTAATTAATTAAAATATACGAAACAAGCAAAATTAAACCAAACATGTTCCCAGGACAATGCGACGAAGCCAATGCTCTAGATGGTAGCTAACCTACAGCTTTATATTATTGTTTTGCACAGGTGAATATTTGTTTAGATGAAAAACTGTTCCCTTTTTTTTTAAAAAACATTTTCATGCCATGTGCCAGCCAGAGTTCCTTAATGGCACAACCAATGTTCTAACTGGCAGCTATTTGTGTAACCTTCAAAGTGTTCCATTCTGTTAAAAATAACGATACAAAATCAAATGTTGGAGTCATACTGACCTGTGTTTTGTGATGCTAATTCAATACTTTTTTTGTTATTGTAATAGTGGAAGGACGACAACAATGCTGTTCAAAGTGCAATACCACGGAAAGAAGAAGTACATTAAACTTAATGGAGCCTCACATTCAGAATTTCTCAAAGAGGGTAAGTTACTTGTGTACCACATTTAACACTAGAACCGGTAACATAGGTAATATATACTTGCAGCGGTATTTTTATTGTATGTAACTTTCTTTCAGTACAAAGTCAAAATCAAGAGTCATATTTAAAAAATAATGGTAAGGGTCAAATTTACTCCCAGAGAATAGTCATTTCGCTGTATTCATGAATGTTGAATCGTAGATATCACCTGAATCCTATCCAATCAACTTTTCTCATTTTTGCAATGCTGAGGTACATGTAAATATGTTCTGTCACGACTATGGGGAGACAGGAGGAGAGAAAAGGGCTGTAATTAACCAAAATACTGAACAAACATCACATTAGCCTAGGTCCAAGTGACAGAAGCTTTGGGGAAACGTTTGCAAATATTAATCTGTATAATACAATAATATAAATAATATAAAAACTTAAATAACCCAGAGTTTATGATGAGTGTTGTCAAATTCACCGGTAGCAGCAGTGAATTGCAAAGTTAGTCCTATGATATCAAATACCCCAAATATATTTGCTTGAAACCTTAAAGGCCATTTCCAGTCATAATCAATGTTTGTCTCTGAAATCACATCACCTATGATCAGTTCATCGCATACCATCCTACACCCAACTGTATATATTCAGTTTTGTTAAAAAAATCAATCATTTTGTCAATGTTAACGTCCGAGTGGCTAAAATTATCTTTTTAAAACAATAAAAATAGAAAAAAATAAAGTGAACGGAACATTAAGAAACACAAGCACAGAACAATTACAGAACAATGTTTACGTATGGGTTAGCCCATACGTAAACATTGACAATATGATCGCTTCTTGAACAAAAGAACACGCTGTAGTTGGGTGTATGGATGGTATGAGATGAACTGATCATAGGTGACGTGATTTCAGAGACAAACATTGATTATGACTGGAAACTTAAACTACTCTGGATAGCTACCACAGAGCGGCCATTGTATAGGGAATTGAGAGGGGCTTCATGGATTATGTAATCTTGAGGTACACTACAATAATAAAAGTGCTTGAAAGCTCATTATTTACCTCAGTAAAATGCATTCCAGGCTTCATTAACTTTCTTCTGTATTCAAAGCTAAAGTGAAGTTCAGCATACCCACTGAGACAGACATATATTTGCTGGATGACACTGGAACAGAGGTCGATGAAGAGGTCTTCACCGAAATCCTGGAGGAAAAAACTGACATCCTGTGGACGATTGTTGATGTTCTTTCAGTCTCTGGTAAATGGTCATTTGATTGTATTGTCCATCGAAGGGTTACAGTTGCAACATGTGGCCGTTGTAATTGACTTTGCCTCACAAAAAGGAGTTGTGCTTAAAATGTGGCCATATCAACCATCAAAACTCATATCTATAACTGGCAAAGAAAACTGTTTCCCTGTCTACCCATTCATCTCCTCTAAATAGAACATGTGGTTCGATTAATGAAATCACAAGTGAAAAATGTTTTTAAAAATATTGTGTGCCCTCTTTTCAGACTCTCCTGTCCCATCATCATGCACAGACACCTGGTCACCCTCGTCAGAGTGTGATACTTCTCTGATGTCCTCAAAAAGATTGCACATCGATAATGTGTGTTTTCCGTAGAACATTTGTCTTTATGTTGTAAATGTTGTATGTTTTGGAATAACATTTTTTGCTATGCTGATCTAGTTTTTTCTTATTCCTGTTGTCAAGCTTGTCAAGAGAGTTCTGGAACAAAAGCCTGGAGGGGAGAAGATACTTAAAGAATATGCCATGAGGAGAGATTAAGGACCGGACACGCCGTGATCTGGTCAACATCATTGTTGCTGATATGGTGGAAAAGTATGGGTAAGTAAAATATTTTATGGTGCATGATTTATTGAATGGTATTTTCATAGTATTTGACTGTAGAAATTTTGCTTATGAAAACAGATTATCAAATAGCAGGTGATAATTGATAAATGACAAGCACGGCCAATGAATTGCAGCCTTGTGCCATATTGACATGAACAAAATGTCATGAGAATATCAGTGTATCCCCTCTCAGCCTCAGCCGGGGAAAATTTTTGGTTTAAAATATATGCTTGTACAAAACTGTATGGTTTGACTCTTGTGTTTCTAATTTTCTAATTTTCATTCATATAGTTTGAGTTTACATGTTTGGGTCACCATTGTAAATTGCCATACTGATTTTTTTTATTTTTCCTGTCAATACAACCTATCATTTTCCACACAGACGTGCTCCACCAAAGGACAAAAGAACACAGTATGCATGGGGGATTATAACACTGTTTCCTTCCCTAAAAGACCCCTTCTCCAAAAAAGGCTATGAGTATATATTAGACTTTTGCAGTTTCTTAGGAGAGTAATGTAGGACGGCTTCTTTATTACTAACATTGCTAGGTGTACAAGCAGCAAGGGATCAATTAATATTCTTGATGGCAAATCTTAACACTTCTTTCTAAAAGTATCTATATTGAATCATGCTGATTTTTTTTCTTTTTTTTCCAACTTTATTGTTTTTAGGAACATTTCTATGATGCAGATAGCAACGAGGGCTACATTGCATGGAAGCTGAAAAACACACAGCGGGACCTCAGCAGTGGCAGTGGCAGTAGCAGTGGATTTAGGAGAATGAGCTCTCACACCTCAAACAGCAGTGTACCAGAGTTGGAGAGAGAAATCTCTTAAGAGCACCAGCTGGAGGGAGACCAATGTTGCGAGGCCATTTCTGTACTGAAACACAGTACAGACAAAGAAATGATCTTTATGAAAATGAAAGCAACCTTCAACCACAGACAACAGCTGATCCACAATCCTGAGCAATGCAACACAGTTCGTACACTGTTCCCAAGGTTCCTTGACACGAAAAGCCTGGTAAATTCACGTTAATTATGTTTAAAATGTATTCTGTCAAAAACAGCATTACAAAGATGAGGATAATTCCTGCCCACTGCTACCACCATCAAATAAACCTACACATGATTTCTCCCCTTTAGGTCTTGCAGGACTTTGACCTGTTGTTTGGAGCTGAGACTTCTTCAAAACTCCTCGAGAAATGGGAAACACTCCTGAAGGTAAAAGTAGGCTTCACATGAACACTTTGCATAGCGGGGTTGAGCCTTTTCCTTGAGGCCTCATACTCCTCTTCTGTCCTCAACTCTTTCAACAGCTAAAGAAAGGTTGGCGGCCTGTCTCTCCTCTCTCTTAGACGGAGATTGACCAACATCAAGTCAGATGCTACAGCACCTCTCAACAGCTGCCCTAAGCGTACTTGATCTACTCTGTCCAGCAGGACACCACCTTTCTTAATCACTTTATCTAATGACTGCTCAAGACGCCTCAGGAAGTCGGAGGGCTTTTCACCTGATTGCTGCTGCATTAAGCAAAACGCGAAGTACAGATCATCTCCAGACTCTGCTGTCCCAAACACATGCTCAACTGCCTCAAGGCACTGTTCAGGGCTAACATCAGGATTGCCGGCTTTGGCTGCTTTGACTATTTCCAGCGCAGGACCTTTTAGGCTCTCCAATAGTCTACGCCTTTTCTCCTTAACAGAACAGTCACACTCCTCGACCATAACCTGTGCTTGCTCTAGTCAGTGTTCAAACTGCTCTTCACCTGCTGGAGTGGGCAGGGTTCCAGAGAAAACACGTAAGCGGCGATAGCGTCCATTATCAAAAGTAGGCTTTGTCTTATCGAGCAAATCACTAAGTGCACGCAGAATGGACTCAGTTTGGCTACTGGGGGAAACTGGATTAGGAGACATGCTCTGGGGTTTCTCCCCTGTCCTTTCCTCAGCCTGCTGTGCCCCGGCTAACAACTCACTGAAGTTATCTACAGGTGCATGTAGGGCTCCACCTACTATGACAATAGGCCACGCCTCATTACCATCAGTAGGCATCACTTCAGCAGGAACATTTTCCCTATTTAACTCTTCACGACACTCACACAGGATCATATACCGGTTGCACTTCATGTTGTAATACCTACCTCGGACACGAACCCGGCCCAGACATTTAACTGTGTGCAGGGTCTCCTCAATTTGAGTGACTTCCACATAATCTCGAATGAGAACCATAAGGGCATGAGCCTCATCCAATATTTCTCCACGGCACCAGCCCTTCAGCTCTGACACAAGCTCAGCTTGACTTTCCATTCTCAAATATTTGTCAAAAACAAAAGAAAACAAAATGTATACTGTAGCTTTAATTTCATAAATTAACTGGTACTGGTTATCTTGAAACCCAAACTAATCCCAGCAGGGCCTCCAATTTATGTAGCCCTTTTACTCCTATAATTAAGAGGGCAGGGCCCTAGGTTCTTCTATCAATCTTAAATTATTAGTTTTGAATTCCTATATTTGGTAACCATATAACAAGAGCATCCTTAATGAATATTAAACACTAAACATACACAATATCAACACTACACGTATTAGTAAGCAGCCAACAAAAAGGTAAGTAGTAGAACGTTTACTTATTTTAGAACAAAATATAAATGCATGTGCATGTCACAGATCACAATATCACAATACAGGCTATAAGTAATAATAACATTACTAAACTAAGCCGGCATAATATATAAAAGAAAACAAAAGAAAACAATCCTGTACAAAAAGAAAACCCTGTTGCAGGCCTGTTGATGAATAGTAGTCCTCTTCCCTCCTCCGAGCCAACGGGAACACGGTAGGCTACTCACACGTCCAGGTGAACGGCAACGGGCGTCCTTGAATGTCCGTGGAAAGGCCAGTATGGGGAAAGTCCGCGAAAGTCTGTCGAGAGGACAAAGACGCTCCTCACTGGCTTGTCGCTTGATTCCTCTTCGCCAGAGGAAGGTGAGCCAACCCTCGTGGTCACACCCACTATCTGGTGCGGCGGTCCACGGGAAAATACCTTTGTAGTAGCGTCGCTAGCTGCGCTAGTTAGCAGGCCACTACTGTTCAGCTACTTGCGTTAATTACATGGGCGTCAGTTTGGTTTAGAATGTGCTGGGGACAGAAACGCATTCGGAAGTACATTTTCAGAAGTGCTGGGTACAATGAGGATGCACTCTTTTTTTCTCTCTTTAGTGCCGCTGGTAATGAAAGGTTCGGAAAGACGGCATACCCTAATTACTAAGGAATAAAATGTATGCAAAATCTGTCTGGCAGGTTTTATGAAGAAAACGTTTCCAAAAAGCATCGGACATATGACCCAGTATGTTCTGCTCCATGTAGGCCTATCCAATGTTGACAACAACGTGACATGATATGGCTAAGCTAACAACATAAACAAGAGGAGCTAGGAAAGGAAATTAACTGCGTGTTTAAGTTCAGAAGGGCCAAACGTGTGGCTACACACAGCACTACAAAAGTCGTCAAGATTGAAAAAGAAAAAAATATTTGTTGCACAGCTGAACGCTGTATCACAGCATGAGCTGGCTGTTCTCAATTCACAACACGCATTCCATCAAAACTAGCCTACATCAGGCATTCTGACCAAAACGCATGCACTCCCCACAATTATTCCAGAATTCAAGCAAAGGAAGAATGACCAAAAGTCACTTTGTGTCAACAAGAGACTGACTCCTCAATTGCAAGTTAAAACAGCCGACCACCTAAATACAAAAAACACAAAAGATCTCGCCACAGCACCAGCAAATCTTAGGCAATAAATATCGCGTTTTACCTTACCTATTTATGTGGCGGTGGTCTGCAGATGCATCCCGTGGTGTAGCCTATCACATCCATTTAGTTCAACAGGTTATCGTTCTGATACTGGCCATGGTACTAGCAACCTGCTCTGGTGCTTTTTACCTATGTATTCAGACTAAAATGACTTGATTGTCTGATGCCTCATCATCCCAGCCAAAGAGTATTGGTATTATTAGTAATGGCTACTTGCCAAATCGAAAAAATAAATTCACAAAGTGTGTATTTTTCCAATGTATTTGTTATCATTCGTAGTGTTAATCAGCAGAGAAATAGTCCGCCAAAGACGTTGACGTCGCTTAGCAACCGAAGACGCTGGGGTTGTAAAGTTACCGGACTACTTGAGGAGTAATACTAATCCCAAAAAGTCCTTTGTTTTCCATGCCCATGCAATGGAACGGAGCGTTTCACGGCATTGAGAAGACCCGTGTAATAATCCATAATAATTCAACTTGAAAAAAAAAGTGGGGACAAAATGAAGCTTTACGAAATCTGGTGGGGACGCGTCCCCGGTGTAATCAACGCCTATGGTTAATTAACTGACCGGGTGGGTCGTTAATGTGGACTGGTCCGGTGGAGCTTTCAGTAAAGTTTGTGTTTAACTTTATCTTACATCTCCAGAGTTGCTGATATGTCATCAACAGACTATACTCCAACGAATAACATGTGCTCCATCCAACGAACGTCTTTCCTCTATTCCCCCCAACTCCAGCAACCCTTCTCTTTCCTCTACTTTCCCGCCTTCTCCACATTCACCCACAAACACCTCATCGCGCCCCCTCCTGGCTGGATGGCCATATCACAGTTCAATTAAGCAAAGGATATACTGTATACAACATTTACAATACATCAAATAACATTTACAAAGTTTGCAACCATTACACAACGTCAAAAAACATTATGAAAAATAATAAACTCTTATATCATGTTGTTTATTCTTATGAATAACCAGAACCCGAATCCCAACTGGGTTACACATGCTATGCCTACTTTAAGAGCATCAGCACCATCCATCTCAAAAGTTCAGACCTCTCTTCTCAGATGCACACTCCAGTAAAATTTAGACCGTTTTCTTGCCCGAATTTCGAGGTTGATTATGCGATTGGAAAGGCAATATCGAATGCCACCTAGCTGATCCTAAAATTCCTAGTGCCCAGCTTGTAAGGCGCATTGTTGAAAGTTTACTGCCCCCTGCCTCAACTGTAGTGAAGTCATTAGGTCCCCGTGCTGATCCAAAAGCGTTTCTAGACCTGCTTGACTCAGCTTATGCCACAGTGGAAGACGGCGACGAGCTATTCGCCCAGTTTCTCAATGTTAACCAAAACTCAGGTGAGAAACTTTCCAACTATCTTCAGAGATTACAGACACTGCTGATTCGAGTCGTGAAAATGAAAACTATTTCCCCCAAAGATTCTGACAAGCAGCTCCTAAAGAAGTTATGTAGAGGCTGCTGGTACAATGCATTGATTAACAATCTTCAGCTCGAGCAAAGAAAAGATAATCTGCCCACTTTTCCAGAGCTTTTGAGAACAGAGGAGGACAAACAAACTGCAAAAGCAAACGGAATGAAACAGAACTTGGGGTTTCAAAAACCCCAAGGCACAGGCAGCAGCAAACATCTATGAAGCATATTTCCCAGACACATTTGATACCCAACCATCCTTCTCAAATCCCCCATCAGTTGTACAACAGATCCAAAAGCAAATTGTCAATCTGTAAGCACAGATAGCTGCCCTTTCAACTCCAAAACGAGACCCCCCACCTTTTCCAAAAACCTGCAAAGAAAAATGAGAAAGAGAGACAAAAAGAAAAACTTCCTGTGCGCCAACGAAACAGGGACGCTGATGTAAGCATCCTTGAGATCCAGAGATGTGAACCAGTTGGCCTCTCTCACACATCGGAGCAGCGCTCATTCTGAATTTCCTCGCGGCAACGAATCTGTTGAACACCCGAAGATCCAGAATAGGTCTTTTCTCCCCTGACTTCTTGGAAACCAGGAAGTAGCGGGAGTAAAACCCTAGGAGTGACTCGTGGGGGGGAACGGCCGTGATGACCCCCTTCTCCATGAGACGGGCCACCTCTGCTGCCAGAGCCATGCTTGCTGCAGGATCCGGTAGCCTGGTCTCCACCAAACCCATAAAGGGTGGGGAACGGCGGTTGAACTGTATGGGATGGCCCCATCTCAACGTGTTGTCCAACCATGATGGTGGAACGTACCGCTCTGGCCAACACGCATAGCGGTCGGAGAGAGGGCGAGCTGACAGCTGAGGAACGCTGTCCGGGAATAACCTGTATTCCTCGGCTCCTACCGCCTCCACACTGTGTGTGAACCAAGGGGGGCATCCCATGAAAGGGAGGAGGCTCAGCGAGCATGGTAGACGTTACAGAGCTAGTCGCTGTACAAACAGCAAGCTGTCTAGACGCTGCGCTCATGTCCGCTGGACAGGCAGCGAGCCGTCTAGCCACTGCACTCGTGCCCGCGCCTTGTGTGGAAGAAATTAATGATTATATTCTATGGTAAACCATGATTATTACTAGGCCTAAATATCTAATGGTAGAAAACATCTAAAGCGCCTCTGGATTCTGATCCAGGGCCTGACATGGTGGCCGGGCAGTCTGGGGTCAGAGCGTAAATTGGAACGCCCACAGGAGCTGGAGGATATGGGGACAATGCGTGCTGACCTCAGCCTGATGTTTTAGATTAGCGTTCTTGACCATCTGCTCAAAAGAATTCATGACCGATGTGAGCAGACACCCCAAAGAAGAAACTGCTGTGAACGTGTGGATAAAGAGGACACCGGGATCTGTTGACCGGCAGTGCTTTGCAAACCACTCGGCTTTGTTGTTGCCTTTTTAAACGATAAAGTATTTTTGTCATACTTACTCCGGACCCCTCAGTTTCTTTTCATCTCTAAGTTAGTCAAAGAGTTAGATCTTGGTTAATTCCACCACAGTTGTCCGCTGGCTCTAACCACAGCACGTAGACCCGTCTTTTCACCTTCCACAGACTGTAGAAGGGCGGTAGAGGGGATAATGTGGGGAACTAGGAGACTGGTACAAGCGCCCGTATCTACGGGCTCGTGTAATGAGTCTCCAGTCCGCCCACGAAGCTCAAAGGGACGCCGCTTCTTAGAAGCAGGTGAACCAGGGGTTATGTAAACACGCCATCCGGCCGCCACCCTACAGCCACCGGGCTGAGAGGGGGAAAGAGGCAGCCTAGAGGAATATCGCTCTTTAGGGAGTATGGGACCGGCCTGGATCCCGCTTCCTCCCGGCCTGCTGGTGGGAGGAGCCTGTGAGAATCGCCCCGAACCGGGAACGATTCTCACGGACGGACTGCTGGTGCGCGAGCACTTCTGAGAACCGAGGCCTGAATCTGGAGCTAATGGGCCCTGGACGAGTCTGGCCCGCTCTCGTTCCGGCACCGCAGTGTGAGAGAGCCATATGGCCCTCTGAATCATGGTGGCCCATGCCATATGCCGGCCGGCCGAAACGGCTATTGGCTGGCATAGCTGGAGAATGGCGCTGAAGAAGCAGGAATCCGTCAGCCATCTTGCGGCCTCCTCCAGGCCGTAAGCCTCCCTGCCAGCCAACAAGGAGACCAGGGCAGAGGAGAGCAGGGCGAGGTTGTTGACCGCCGCCGCAGATTGTGAGAAACAGACGAACACTCTGTCCGTCAGGCCGGGAAATCTGCTTCTGGAGACGATCGGGGGGCAGCGGCTTCTCGTTAGGACGCCATCCGGGGCCCGGACAGAGAAGCGCTGCCTGGGAAGGCTCCAGGCAAGGGATCCTTCTCGCCTGACTATCAGCCCACCCCTCCACGTTAGTGAAGTCAGTGAAGGCCTTCACCGGGGCCTTCAGAGCAGAAGTGTCTCCACCAGCAGTGGTGAAAAGGTGCTGAACCGGTGAGAACAGGGGGCACTGGGTAGCCCGCGGGGAGGAAGACAGGGTGCGAAGGCACTCGCCCTGCATGTCATCCAACATGGGCGCGAGAGGCGGGGCTGGCATAGGGATGCCCTTGATGGCCGCCGCCTCGCCCATGACCTCGCCGAAAATATCGGCCATCCGGCGTGGTTTCTCCTTGGGGACGACCGTGGCGATGGAAGCCCTGGAGTGGGAGAATCCGGACGCAGAGTCCGCAAAGACGTCGTCCAAGGAGGTGACGTCGTCCACCTCGATGTGATCGTCGTCGACGTCCTCGATGTACGGAACTCCGGCCCTAAAAATGTCGATGGCCTCAGAGAGGTCCACCGACCGGGAGAAGAAGAGGTGCCTGGAGAGGAGCCATTCTTCAGGCAGCGTGCGGCAGGCGGCGCAGGAGGCGGGAGTAACCATGGCAGCCGCAGCGTGTTCAGCGCCGAGGAACCTAAAACACTCCAGGTGACCGTCACCCGGCGCCAGGGAAGCGGGACAGGAGGCGCACTGAGGCCCTGAAAAGGGCCCCCTAGCTCTTATAGGAGCGCTCTTCAGTGGCCCTGAAAGGGCCGTTGGTCCGTAGCCTTACCCACGCCGCTGCCACCGGTCATCTTAAAGTTGGAACTCATTTCTTTGTTTTCCGTTGATTACTACAAGTGCTGAAAAAAAAGGGAGGATGAGCAGCGGTATCCACCGCCTTATATACACACAGTACTGTGGGAAATGTGGGCGGTGCCCACGTTGATTTGTGCATAGTTGAAATTTTCAGTGTGTGCGAGCACGCGCACGGGACAAGCCCATAAGGCGAAGCCTAGACTGCTTAGCCTACATAAAATAGAACATCATTCGCGAGAGGTTGTTCGGCGTGAGAGGCTGTTTTGTGCACCAAAGTTATTCCCCCCTCTCGCTTGCAACGAGGTAATGCCTTCGAGGAGCTGTTTTCCTCGCTCGGGGAGCAGTGTGAGTCTGTGTGTGAGCGTGAGAGATAATTTGCGCGCTCGCAGTTAATATACACCAAAATGCATGTTTTATCACATTAGTGCTTTATGGCACAAATGTGTCGCCATATATATCACCCCCACCACAAGAGTAATTTCCTCCATTATCAGAAAACAAAGCTCCTTTAAGTCTGATAACATTCTTTTTATCCGTTTATCAGACGGGTATTACACGTTTTCACAATAGTGACTAGATCCCCCTGTAAACGAGAAACATGCGCAAGCATAGCTCTCACTTCTTCAAAAACACTTATCTGCTGTCTACATTAGCTTCAAGACAAGTCCATACACTGCAACACCAGGGCCGTAGCCTGGGTGAGGGGAGGGGGGGGGGGGGAGAGAGAGAGAGAGAGAGAGAGAGAGAGAGAGAGAGAGAGAGAGAGAGAGAGAGAGAGAGAGAGAGAGAGAGAGAGAGAGATATTCACCGAATGACTTTATGAAAGCAGAATTGCGGAATTCGCTCGTCAACTATATCGCCATTGAATTATTCCGCTGACTGAGACTCCAGGGACAAATAAGTCCCTCCAATAATCTAGTTTGTTCTTTTTCCGATAATGACCCCACCGCCTTTTAATCCACTGATTGCAGAACTTTGCCCCCTCAGAACACAAGGCCCAGAACAAGGAGCGCCCTTTCCATCCTCACGCAGAACAGAATGGACTCCGTTCCTAAATCGGATCTTATCGTTTTTGGGCAGCACGCTCTACTCAGCCACCATGGCAAAAATAATATATGATGCAAGTACCTAGCTTTACTGTTTCTTTAATTCGCATGAATCTCAGTTAGCCTATGAAGTGCGGGAAACCATCAATACAACCACTAACCATTAACCATTAACTCAAAAGTTGTCCGTTTACCATATGTGTATATGTTTATCCATGTGCCACAGCCACAGGTCCAGGAAAACAATGTTTCGTGATCTCAAGATAATGATGTAAATAGGTCGAAATCTCGAGAAAACCAGGGTTTAAAAGAAAAGTAAACTGATGGCACTTTGGGGCTTTCATATGGGCTCTATTCCTCCCTCTGTGGGTGATGTTGGGAAATGTTCAAAGTGGAGACAAACAGACTGAAAACTTTCAGATGTTTCTAGCAATGCGTAGGAAAGGCATACAATGATCTATATTAGTTTTATTGAATGTGCATGTGAAACTGAAATTAGCCAACGATATAACCTGTATGTAACTAAATTGCTATCTATATAAACAAATACGTTTTGTTATACACATAGTGTAAATAAACTTTTTGATTAATGTTACACTTATTATTTATTAAATATTCTAAACAAAACTGTTATTGGATGTCACCTTTGTGTTTTATTTTTTGATTTTATTTATGTGTTATGGACAAACAAATGCACATTTCCAATGTCGAGGAAGATTCAGAAACGGACAGACACACGCACGCAAGCACACAAAAAGTGCGGAAGTTATGGGCGTGGCCAGGAAGTCGTGGGCGCGGCCGGGCAGTTATGGGCGCGGTCTTGAGAGATAAATAGGTAGCTTGCTTCCTGATTTATCACTTCTCTTCTTAGGATTGTACCTGCCCAGGTAAGACACACTCGCCCTTAATTGATCTAGCTGTAATGTTTTTTTAGGATTAGAGGATGTTTTCATGAAGACTGTTCACTGTGAGTCAGCTTCCCGACTCACAGGAGGCTGTTGGTTGATGCAACTTTTCTTTTGACAAACCATATTTCTCCCTGTGTCTCTGTGTTTCTTTCTGTCGGTCTCTCCTGTATGTGTGTTTCTCTCTCCCTCTCAGCCTCTCAGTATGTCGGACTGGGATAAATACATCGATCAATTAATGGGTGATACCACTAATCCATCTGAACTGATTGAAGACGCAGCGATCGTGTCCCACACCCCAGGAGAGGAGAGCGTATGGGCTTCTCGTGACAAATTGAAGGACATAACGGTACACGCGCGAACACACATAGACACACGCATGCACGCGCACCAAGCTGTTTCGCTATTGGATGTTCTGGTCTCCCGGTTAACCGGGGAGCGCGTTTTTTTGCTCCGCGCCTACGGAACCATTCTTCCGGTACCGACTATAAGCACTTCCGTGTTTCTCCACCAAATAACGCTTGTGCTGTGAGCATCTCGCTCCTTATTTGGCGATTATCTTAAACACGCCACGAGACACAGGAAGTAGCCCTGCGGCTGCAACTTCACTTCCTTTTTATCACATACACACACACACACACCCCTCTGCAGGCATGCATTCTTCAGCATGCACACACACACACACACACACACACACACACACACACACACACACACACACACACACACACACACACACACACACACACACACACACACCTGCAGGCATGCATTCTTCAGCATGCACACACACACACACACTTGCAGGCATGCATTCTTCAGCATGCCCACACACGCATTCGGAGGGGTGTGACAAAACGAAAATCTCAGGTCTCTCCTGCCTCAACTTGTCTCTCCCTCTATATTGCCTTTCCACCTCCTCTCTATAGTCATACAGCTGGGTGTGGCCATGCACAACATGGCTGGGATGAAGGAGGCCTTCAGATTATGCAAGTCTCTCTTGACTGAACCCCACTGCTAGCGTTAGACTGTGCTACCGTTATTGTGCTAGGGGTATACTGTTGGCTGGCTGCCTTCTGGCCTGATGTGGTTCTAAATGTGGAGTTTTAAATGGGTTATTTTGTGTGTGTGTGTGTGTGTGTGTGTGTGTGTGTGTGTGTGTGTGTGTGTGTGTGTGTGTGTGTGTGTGTGTGTGTGTGTGTGTGTGTGTGTGTGTGTGTGTGTTAGGCGGCTGAGGTGAAGAAGCTGGTAGGCAAAGATCGCAGCAGTATATTTACCGAAGGCTTGCTTCTGGGAGGACAGAAGTGCCGCGTCCTGCTTGACAACCTCGACATGGATGAAGGGACCTTGAACCTCATGACGAAGGACGGCAACACCATTTGCGTGTGCAAGACATCAAAAGGTTGGAAACCCCCAGGAGACCTTTCACCAGTTTGAAATCCCCGGTCTTGCGTTACTAGTCTAATGTTGGTCCACATCACTAGTCTAATTGTACTTGGCATTACTGGTCTGATGTAACTAGCCTTATCTTAGTCAACATCACTATATGTAACTTAAAATGACTTTTATAGCTTCACGTTACTTGGCATTACTAGCTTGACGTCACTAGTCTAACGTTGCTAGTCCACATCACAAATCTAATGTTACTTGACATCACTGGTCTAACATCACTAGTCTTATGCTAGCAACTTAACATCACTGGTCTAATGTTAGTTAGCCTAGCTGGTCTAATCTCTGTCTCTGTTCTCTCTGTCTATGTCTCTCGCCCTAGTTCTTGTCATCGTGAAGGGTTTTAAGAGCATCCATGGGAGAATGCTGTTGCCGAATGCCTTGAGAGTGGCCAAATACCTGAAAGACAGAAACTTTTAAAACACACATACACAGTTGCTCTCACTATCATGGTGTGTTTTCCCAAGTTCTTATAGATTCTTTTTATGTGCCAAACAATAAACCCCTCTCCAAAGCATGTGTTGGTGTGCTGTACATTACTGCCCCCTCGTGACCACCGGTGGTACTGTAGACCACTGATCACTTATTAGGAATACTTAATGCTGCTTAGTAAAGTACCGCTAATAGCAATACCATATACTAATTAAAATAGACCTGATTATAATAAAAATGTTTTAATTTTTTTTAGAAAAGTAGATAAAAACATCTGCTGCAACTACTACTACTGTAGTTCCATTGGTGCCGGAGTGCCTGCAGGCAGTCCTCATCTCCTTCGGGATGTCTCCGTCCAACTGGTCTTCCTCCACCACTACACCGCTCCTCTGTTAGCTGCTTGAATCCGACTCAAGTCACTGATACTTCCTTTACGTGCAGGACATGGCTCCAAACTCATCTGTTCAGACATCATATTGGCCAATGAGAAAAATATCTATCTATACTGTAGCAATTGCTTATTTGTTGAATTGTATGCACTCTAATGAGGCTTTCACTATTTCGGTTATATCTTTATTATTGAATGTACTATTGAAAATGTCAGCTAAAATATTTTAAGAATACTTGGATTCCAAATACATAAGTAATGCAGCAGAGTTCTATACAAAGATCTATTACCCACAAAGAAGTATTGATTTATTTAATGATAATACTTTTATTCTTAACATTTTATTTGTACAACTGTCGCAAATACCAAAGGTAAAGTCTAGTGAGGTCTTTGCCCTTCTCTCGTTTCATCTGGACATGCACTTTGACCTTCTGGAAGTAAGGGAGTGTTTGACAAGAGCAACACACAACTATACAGACAGAGGGACAGCGAAACAGACGGAAATAAAGAGGACATTCGAAGACGTAAAAACAGGACAACAAAACGACAAAGACGAGCAGGAAGACAGACAGAGCGTAGGAACGACAGAGAAACAGATTTACAGACCAACAGACAGGAGGTCAGACGGTAAGAGAAGGACATGCAGTTCTTTATGTTTTACTTCAGTGAGAAACTTGCATACGATCTCTGGCTCCTAGCTATCCTTATCAGGCCCGCCCCTAGGTCCCGCCCCAAAGGTCCGTCTATAAAGACTTTCCAGCATTACTCAAACTCACGTACTTCTACAGGACGGACCACGGCCCAACAACAGGTACAGTACACACACACACACACACACACACACACACACACACACACACACACACACACACACACACACCAGAGTACTGTTCTTATAAAAGGGATTTAGGATGTCATTATGGTTGTGATTAATTCTATTTAATCTAGTTGATGAATATGTTTTAGTATTAATATTGAACTGTGGATATCCAACTGACGGACAGACACCTGATGAGGGGGAGGAGCCTGATGACCTATCAGCCAATAGACCTTTAAGCTACAGTTGAAAAGACAAAAGTTCAGAGAGATTGTGTGTGTGTGTGTGTGTGTGTGTGTGTGTGTGTGTGTGTGTGTGTGTGTGTGTGTGTGTGTGTGTGTGTGTGTGTGTGTGTGTGTGTGTGTGTGTGTGTGTGTGTGTGTGTGTGTGTGTGTGTGTGTGTGTGAGTGAGTGAGTAGGGGACAAGCTGAAGACAGGATGTGGGTTGTGCATTAGACTCAGACGTTGTACTATTACAGAACACACACACACACACACACACACACACACACACACACACACACTTCTTGAAATTTGCTTTGACATTTATGTGTGTTGGTGCGTGTGTGTGTGTGTGTGGCAGACATACCATAATGTAACAGAGTAATATCAACGAGGTCATGAACTCTGTTAAAGGTCATAGAAGTTTTGTTCCGCCACCTCTCTCTCGCTCACACACACAACACCACACACACACATACACACAAAGGCAGTTAGAGGAAGTCCCTGTGTCAGCGGCAAAGATATTTCCCTTCACCCCCAACCTCTCTCCACCTCACTCACACACACACACACACACACACACACACACACACACACACACACACACACACACACACACACACACACACACACACACACACACAGGTGTCTGGTTATGTCTCCAAGTTAATATAGACAAATAATTATCTTTCAAAATCTCTGTATTAAGGCCATAACATGCTTCTGTGTGGTTTACCCTAATCTCACACACCCCGCAACAGTGTTGCAAACAGTATTGAATTCACACTTCTGGGCCACCTATGCAACAAATTGTCATTACACACAATATACACTAGAGGGTAGGGTAACGTTGCATCAACCAATGTGTTCAACATCTGTGGCTCATAGATTGCAAAATGAAAAGTAATCCCCTTACTTCAAACACTGGTGCACAGCACACACACCCTATCTTTTACATGTTATTGGAGTGTATAAAAGCCCTCTAAACTAAAATAGAGCAATAACAAGATTTAAATGTTTATTTAAATCGAGCAACGCTATGGTTGCAACCATGTTGCTAGGTCGAGTTGATTTTGCAGACCACGGATTGCGTTGCTTATGATGCTGAGAATATACAGGCCTTAAAAAGTCTCTCTCTCTCTCTCTCTCTTTCTCTCTCTCTCTCAGCAGGATGTCTATCACTAAGATCCATGCGAGGGAGATTCTGGACTCCAGGGGAAACCCAACGGTCGAGGTAGACCTGTGGACTGCCAAGGGTAAATAAACACACACACACACACACACACACACACACACACACACACACACACACACACACACACACACACACACACACACACACACACACACACACACACACACACACACGTGCACACAAACACACACACAAGAGTGCTCTGAACAGCTGTTCCCGTTGTGTGTATGTTGTAAAATGGTGTGTGCGCGTGTACTAATGTGTGTATATTGTAACATGCTGCATGTATCAATGTGTGTATGCTGTAACATGGTGAATTGATGTGTTTACTTTGTGACCTGCTGTGTGTATTAACGTGTATACCTGGTGTCCTGGTGTGTGTATTAACGTGTGTAGCTGGTGCCCTGGTGTGTGTGTATTAACGTGTGTAGCTGGTGCCCTGGTGTGTGTATTAACGTGTGTACCTGGTGTGTACCTGGTGTGTGTATTAACGTGTGTACCTGGTGTGTACCTGGTGTGTGTATTAACGTGTGTAGCTGGTGCCCTGGTGTGTGTATTAACGTGTGTAGCTGGTGCCCTGGTGTGTGTATTAACATGTGTACCTGGTGTGTACCTGGTGTGTGTAGGGCTGTTCAGGGCTGCGGTTCCTAGCGGTGCGTCTACAGGTATCCATGAAGCCCTTGAGCTCCGCGACGGAGACAAGACTCGTTACCTGGGGAAAGGTAAAAGATGATACATTGAAACTGTAGTATAAAGTTTTATGTATTCATATTTAATCATACATAAAATATGATGATATATCTTATGAGAAATAATTGGGACAACCCTTCCTGGGTAAAGGTAATCAATGAATATATAGTATAGTATAGTATAATATCTGATAAGGCATAAGTATCATATATAATTACAGTGCAGTTATGTGAGAATGTTATCATCTGTTGAATATGCAGTTGGATTAAGACATCATCAAGGGAATGCATAGATACAGTTGGATTAAGACATAATCAAGGGAATGCATAGATACAGTTGGATTAAGACGTAATCTGGGGAATGTATAGATACAGTTGGATTAAGACATAATCTAGGGAATGTATAGATACAGTTGGATTAAGACATAATCTAGGGAATGTATAGATACAGTTGGATTAAGACACAATCTAGGGAATGTATAGATACAGTTTGATTAAGACATAATCTGGGGAATCTATAGATACAGTTGGATTAAGACATAATCTGGGGAATGTACAGATACAGTGGAACTATGTTTACAATCTGAATTTACGGCCACAGGGGGATTATGTTCATACCCTGGTGTTTTAATCTGCAGGAACACAGAAGGCTGTTGACCATGTGAACAAGGACATCTCACCCAAACTTATTGCGAAGGTACTGCATCAATTAATAATTAATACTTCACAGTTATACTCATTATTACGTGAGTGCTGCATGCGCTCAACTATTGTTCTTCATAAATTGTGTTCTTTCTTTGTTTCTTTCTTTCTTTATTGTTCTCTACAAACTTTGGGACCTATCTCCTTCCTCAATTTTTCACCTAGAGAATCCATTCAAATTTTAAAATAATAAAATTCAGAATAGCTTTGAATTGCACGCTTCTTTTCAGATTTTTTAAATATTTTATACTTTTTAAGAAATACTCTTAAAATATCTTTTTTTTAACATTAAAAGAGAAAAAAAGAGTCAATGGGAGGCCTCTGGTAGCCTACTTCTGTTTAAAACGTAACTTAATAAATTGTTTTTTTTATTATTATTATTTAACAAATCTACACACTTGTATCTTCAATAAAATCTAGACGGAATTTCGATATCATTTAAAATTTCTTCAGAATCACAGTTTTAGTTTCAAACCGTCATATTCTACAGTTGGTCTCATTGAAGCTGTCTGCCCATTCTGACACTAAAATTTCTTAAGACATCGTAACTCGGTCAAATTTCAACCGTTTACTATCGTTCAAACTATTAAACAAATCTAAACATTTGTATCTTCATTACTATTCAATTTCAATATCATTTCAAATTTATTCAGAATAACAGTTTTAGTTTCATACCGGATTCGTTTTCAGTTGGTCTCATTGATTTACGGTTACACTGGAGCGTAACACCTCGTCCTGACATACAGCGAGCGAGCGAAACGGCGACGAAAACTCGCGCGAGGGTGCCCTGATATGCAGCGTGACGATTTTGTAGCGAGTGTATTTTATTGGTTAAGAATCCAAACCAATCAAATCATCGAGGGATGTAAACACATTCAACAGGAAGCAGCGTGTACTTATCAACCAATAAGAAGTGTTTAGGGGCGGGACACCGCCGCGAACACGTCAGGACAGGCTCATTGAAAAGTACACATTCTAATCTCTTTTCCTCGCTCGCTCGCTCGCGTCGCTGTCGCATCGCTGTATGTCAGGACAGGGTGTAACACCTCGTCCTGACATACAGCGAGCGAGCGAAACGGCGACGACAACTCGCGCGAGGGTGTCCTGATATGCAGCGTGACGATTTTGTCGCGAGTGTATTTTATTGGTTAAGAATCCAACCAATCAAATCATCGAGGGATGTAAACACATTCAACAGGAAGCAGCGTGTACTTATCAACCAATAAGAAGTGTTTAGGGGCGGGACACCGCCGCGAAATGTCGTCCAGATAGAGACAGTTGCGAGCGATAAATTCAGGGTTGAGCGACATCGCTGGACGGCGCGACGTCGCTGTCGCATCGCTGTATGTCAGGACGGGGTAACCCCGTCCTGACATACAGCGACGCGAGCGAGCGAGGCGAGCGAGCGAGCGAGGCGAGCGAGGAAAAGTGATTAGAATGTGTACATTTCAATGAGCCTGTCCTGACGTGCCGCGAGCGACGTCGCGCCGTCCAGCGATATCGCTCTACCCTGAATTTATCGCTCGCGTTGTCTCTATCGGGACGACATTTCGCGGCGGTGTCCCGCCCCTAAACACTTCTTATTGGTTGATAAGTACACGCTGCTTCCTGTTGAATGTGTTTACATCCCTCGATGATTTGATTGGTTTGGATTCTTAACCAATAAAATACACTCGCGACAAAATCGTCACGCTGATATGCAGCGAGTTGTCGTCGCCGTTTCGCTCGCTCGCTGTATGTCAGGACCAGGTGTAAGGACGTTCAACAGTGTTGCCAGATTGGGATTGGATTGGGCTACTTTTGGAGGACGTTCAGGCAGTGTTGCCAGATTGTTTTTTTTATTCCCGCTCTATTGGGCTACTTTCAATCACAAACCGGCTCGCTATTCTCTTAAAGGCACACACACACACACACACACACACACACACACACACACACACACACACACACACACACACACACACACACACACACACACACACACACACACACACACACACACACACACACACACACACACACACAAGCAGTGCAGGGCAATATATTTGACCTTTTACATTTCTGCCTTTTTAGCAATGCTTTGCGCTCTTCATTCAGCTGTAACTTTATTTGTTTCCAACCATTTATTTTTTCTTAAATGGTGTGCATGTTTACATTGTTTACTCAATTTAGACCCCGTCACTTGATTTAAGCCATTTAACGTTTCTTTATGTCATAATCTATGTGGCTTTATTAAAAAATATTTTCAACCTCACTTGTACTACAGCACTCGCCGCATTTTCTGCAGGAAATGCATATTCTAGTTGCTATTATTATAATTACCAACCATCTCTCCATTTCTCTCTCTCTCTCTCTCTCTCTGTAGAACTTCAGTGTGGTCGATCAGGAGAAGATCGATAAATTCATGTTGGAGTTGGACGGCACTGAAAACAAATGTAACTGTCTGTCTGTCGGTCTGTGACTGTCTGTATCTCCAGCTGTATTGGTTTGTTTGATTCTAATGCTATGCTGTACTCCGGTGTGTTTGTAGCTAAGTTTGGTGCTAACGCTATCCTGGGTGTGTCGCTGGCGGTTTGCAAAGCCGGAGCGGCGGAGAAGGGGGTTCCTCTGTACCGCCACATTGCTGACCTCGCTGGCAACAAAGATGTTATCCTTCCTGTGCCTGTGAGTGGGTGGGGCTTCAGGACATGGATATATGAAGGCAATTGTATACATATATGTTGTAATGCTTCTAATATGTGTAACTCTTGCAGGCCTTCAATGTGATCAATGGAGGTAGCCATGCTGGTAATAAACTGGCCATGCAGGAGTTCATGATTCTACCAGTAGGGGCCGCCAACTTCCACGAGGCCATGAGGATCGGAGCTGAGGTACGCCAGTTCGTACTAACTTATCATGTTATGCACACAGTGGCGGTTCTAGACACATTTTTACTAGGGGGGCCAAGGAGGGGCCAGTGTTTAACCAGGGGGGCACAAAAATGCACGCAATTATATTTAAAGATTATAAACTTCATTTTACTTTAAAATCATGAAACATTTAATTTGTACATGACTTTATAACTTCAGCAGTCTGTATTTTTCTTTCAAACTATCTTAAGTTGATGGAGCTTATGCCCTAAATCATCAAAATCATATAAACATTTGATTTGTACAAGCGTGCAAGAGGTAGGGCCATAAAAAATGAAAAATAAAATACAGTACAGGGTACAACATACAATGCGTCAATGTGAAAAAAAAACTCCAGGGTACAACGAAATGCTAAACAATGGGCCATTTCCTATTTATTTTTTCAGTTTCAGTGTGGAGAAACTGTTCCCAAGAGGCTTAGCTTACAGGAACGGTTACAGCAATTTTGCACAGTCTAAAGAGCTCAAAGGAAACTTCCCTGTTCTACTGTTCTTTCCTCATTTCACGATAGCTGCTATTAGAAGAAAGAAAACGTAGGGGCATGCATTCGATTTTGTTGCATAACCATCCCTCCCTAGTTAACACGGGCAGATAGTCTACTACTCTTTACTCAAATGTATTTTTTATCCTAGTGCAGCAGCCAAAACGGATGAAAATACCTGGTTAACATCACAACATTTTGTAGCCTAGACCTGGCAAGGACACTGGTATTTTGATGCTCGCTTCTGCTTCGATGAGTTTGCTTAGATATGATTAAGTTTCTAAATATATTATATTCGAGACCAGACATTTACGAACTTAATTTCATCATCAGTTTGAGGAACTACAGTAACACAGTTATGTGCAAGAACAAGAGGTCACTTACGAAATGAAGTCGTTTTGCTTAGCTTCGACTCTTGCAACAGGAGAAATCGTGGCTCCTTTCTCCAAGAGTAGTCGTTGAGCTCTCATTTACCGAGCAGCGGCAGCACGTTGTTTGGGTGCGCCGCTCGAATTTAGCCGTGTAGAACGATGCGTCGCATTAGTTCCGTAAAATTAGTAAAATCATAATTGTTTTATTTGGTCAGCACGGGGGGGGGGGTTGGGCACAGGGGGGGCCAGGGACATGTCTACAGGGGCACTGGCCCCCGTAGGCCCCCGTGTAGAACCGCCATTGGTTATGCATAAGAAGCATAAATAATTATAATTCAATAATGATCTAACATAGCATTCTTTATAGAAAATTTAATCACAATATTTTTATAATATAACATATAGGTCTACAAATGCAACATATTATACATATTAATAATATGTTAGAATATATACTGATCCAACATAGTATACGGTATTAGATTATGGTAATGAGACATTAAAACATATTATAAAGATTGATATGAAGTGTTTATGTTGTATTAAGATATGTATACATTAAAGTTATAACAATGTACAGATTATGCATTTTACACCTTCCATAAACCCTCCCCCTGTTGACTAAATAGAAAGGAAAAAACGAACGGTTCTAAAGTATGATAGAGGAGTCTCCAAGTGCTATAGGATGTGTGTACTGATCCTCAATGGTGAAGTGTATAACTACATTTTGTGTGTGTGTGGGTGGTTGCAGGTGTACCATAACCTGAAGAATGTCATCAAGGCAAAGTACGGCAAGGATGCCACCAATGTGGGGGATGAAGGTGGTTTCGCCCCCAACATCCTGGAGAACAACGAAGGTACGTGTGTGTGTGTGTGTGTGTGTGTGTGTGTGTGTGTGTGTGTGTGTGTGTGTGTGTGTGTGTGTGTGTGTGTGTGTGTGTGTGTGTGTGTGTGTGTGTGTGTGTGTGTGTGTGTGTGTGATTTTGTATGCGTACATGGGCCTTTCTGCCCTAGTTGGGGGACTACATTGTACATCAGGTTAATGTGTGTGTGTGTGTGTGTGTGTGTGTGTGTGTGTGTGTGTGTGTGTGTGTGTGTGTGTGTGTGTGTGTGTGTGTGTGTGTGTGTGTGTGTGTGTGTGTGTGTGTGCAGCTCTGGAGCTGTTGAAGAGTGCCATCGAGAAGGCAGGCTACCCTGATAAGATCATCATCGGGATGGACGTGGCAGCGTCAGAGTTCTACAGGAGCGGCAAATATGACCTGGACTTCAAATCCCCCGACGACCCGGCCAGGCACATCAGTGGGAAGGAACTCGGAGACCTCTACAAGACCTTCATTGCTAACTACCCAGGTACAGCTGTTAGATGACCTTTAGTATCCAGGTATAGCTAGTAGACCTTAACTACCCAGGTATAGCTAGTAGACTTTTACTATCCAGGTATAGTTTATAGACCTCTACTATCCAAGTATAGTTAGCAGACCTTAACTCCCCAAGTACAGCTGGTAGACCTTAACTACCCAGGTATATCTAGTAGACCTTAACTGCCCAGGTATAGCAGCTAGTAGACCTTCACTACCAAGGTATAAGCTAGTAGACCTTAAATACCCAGGTATAGCAACTAGTAGACCTATATAACTACCCAGGCATAGCAGCTGGTAGACTTATCTACCAAGGTATAGCAGCTAGAATACACGTACAGGGCAGGACAGGACTCCAGTCCAGACAGACAGGCCAGATAGCATAGCGATAGCATACTACTGTGTGTTGGAACCAACTTTTTCTCTCTCAATCTCTAGTCCAGTCGATTGAGGATCCCTTCGACCAGGACGACTGGGCCAACTGGGCTGACTTCACTGCGGCTGTAGACATACAGGTATGTATACATAGAATGTAACATATCCCAAGGATGTTTGTGTGTATGTCTATTTCTATGTATATATAAATATCTATGTACTGTGTTTCTAGGTGGTGGGTGATGACCTGACGGTGACCAACCCAAAGCGCATCCAGCAGGCAGTGGAGAAGAAGGCGTGCAACTGTCTGCTGCTCAAGGTCAACCAGATCGGCTCCGTCACAGAGTCCATCCAGGCGTAAGCTACCCCCTGCAGTCTGTCGTCTGTCGTTTGAGTCTGTGTGAGTCCGTACTCTGTAATCCGCAGTCTGTAATATGCAGTCTGTTGTATGCAGTCTGTAATATGCAGTCTGTAGTCTGTAATTTGTTATCTGTAGTATGTAGTTTGTAATCTGTAGTCTGGAGTCTTTCAATCTGTAGTCTGTAATCTGCAATCTGTAGTCTGAAGCCCGTTGTCTGTATAATATGTAGTTTGTAATCTGTAGTCTCTAATCTGTAGTCTGTCTGCAATCTTTCAGTCTGTGGTCTCTAATCTGTAGTCTGTCAGATTTAATCTGTAGTCTTTAATCTATAGTTTGTCATCTGTAATATATAATGGTCTGCAATGTATAGCCGGTTTTCTGTAATGTATCATGTTTAATCTCTAATCTCTAATATTTTTTCTTGTGCTGTCAAGCGATTCAAATTTTTAATCGTGATTAATCGCATTAATGTCATAGTTTTCTATGCTAAATATCCCTTGATTTCTTTGTCCCATTAATTTTTCTCATTTTAATGCAACATGGAGAAGTGCATCGGCCTTCTTTGTGCAAAAGTTTTTTTATTGATAATAACATTGGCATATAGCCTACTGATCAAAACAGGACGATACAAAAAAAAGCCTATAGTGCATTTAAACGATGAGCATACAAACATACTGCCTTGAACATAGCAGAACATAGCTACTGCTTCTTTGTTTTGAGGCAAAAAAAAAAAAATTTGTGTTAATCGTGCGTTAAAAAAATTAACGCTGTTAAATTTGGTTTGTGTTAACGTCGTTAATAACGCGTTTAACTGACACCACTCATTTTTTCACAAATCTCTTACCTCTATTCTCCATTCACTAATCCCTAATATTTTATCTATAATCTGTAGTATGTATTCTAGAATCTTCAATATTTAGTCTTTAATCTGTAATATTTGGTTTGTAATGTGTGTGTGTGTGTGTGTGTGTGTGTGTGTGTGTGTGTGTGTGTGTGTGTGTGTGTGTGTGTGTGTGTGTGTGTGTGTGTGTGTGTGTGTGTGTGTGTGTGTGTGTGTTTTTGTATGCATGCATGTGCCTGCGTGTGGGACCGTGTGCGTGTGGGACCGTGTGCGTGTGTGTGCGCGCGTGTGTGTGTGTGCACGCGTGTGTGTGTGCGCGTGTGTGTGCGCGTGTGATGTGTGCAGGTGTAAACTGGCCCAGAGCAGTGGCTGGGGGGTGATGGTGAGCCATCGCTCCGGAGAAACAGAAGACACCTTCATCTCAGACCTGGTAGTCGGACTCTGCACCGGCCAGGTAGGAGGAGGAGGAGGAGGAGGAGGAGGAGGAGGAGGAGGAGGAGGAGGAGGAGGAGGAGGAATGGCTGATGGAAGATGCATCACAGACGGATGATTGATGGAGGATCAATGAGCGCTGATGGGTGGATGATGGATGTTGGAAAATGGCTGAGTAGTGATGGATGGGTCATGGATCACGGACGGATGATACATAGATAATCCCTGCTCTGTCCCTCAGATTAAGACCGGCGCTCCATGCAGATCAGAACGTCTGTCCAAGTACAACCAGTTGATGAGGTAAAAATTAAACCAGAAGAATCCAGTAAAACCAGTAAACCGGTAGAAATGGTGTAACCAGTATATAACCAGTATAACACAGTATATATCCCAGTATATATAAATAAGTATAACCAGAATTTAATCATTAAGTATAACCAAGTATGTATCAAGTAATACCAGTAGATAACAATTCAATACAACCAGTATTAATCCAGTATATAGCCAGTACATAACTGAATGAGGTACTCTGAATTAGAACTCACATTGAGGTATTTTAAACTTCTCTGTAATCATCTACTCTTTCCTAACACCTGGTGGACCATTCCCCACCGAATACATGGTCCTATGTTCACCTCCCTGTAACCTTTTAACCAGGATCGAGGAGGAGCTCGGAGACAAGGCCAAGTTTGCTGGCAAGGACTACCGTCACCCCAAGATCAACTAGACAACTACCTCTCTCTCTGTGTGGCTCTCTCTCTACACCCCTCTCTTTTTCTCTCTCTCTCTCTCTCTCTCTCTCTCTCTCTCTCTCTCTCTCTCTCTCTCTCTCTCTCTCTCTCTCTCTCTCTCTCTCTCGCTCTCTCGCTCTCTCCCTCTTTCTCTACACCTCTCTCTCTCTGAGGTTTTTATGTTGTAATAAAACATTTGAACAATACACTAAACTCAGCGTCTGATTGGACGATGGATTGAATCCTCTTAATTCTGACCTCTGGACCCACAAATAGACCCAAACCGACACACCAACAGACTTAAGCACACGACACACTAACACACCAGAACAGTATACATACTAACACCAAACACACCAACACACAACGCTGGTCGATGTGGTGACATCAGACTGGTCGTCATGAGGCTGTCAGGGCTTACTCTCAGGGAGTTTAAGGAAAAGATTGATGGTTGCTTAGCAATGTTCATCTGACCCCCCAAAAAATAACCTGTGTGTGTGTATGTGTTAGCAGTTCTGTGACGCAGACAACATTCCTGCCCCCAACCCTCTTCACACCCTCTCTCACACACACACAATAGCTGTGTGTGTGTGTGTGTGTGTGTGTGTGTGTGTGTGTGTGTGTGTGTGTGTGTGTGTGTGTGTGTGTGTGTGTGTGTGTGTGTGTGTGTGTGTGTGTGTGTGTGTGTGAGAGAGAGAGAGGGCGGGCGGGCAAGAGACCAAGGGCTCTTATATGGTTGTGTGTAGAGACTATCGGTGTGTTTGTATTGGTAAGTGCAAATTAGTAAGTATTACTGAGTACTAGCATTTATGAGCGTGTATTATTAGTGTGGGGGCAAAGTAGTGCACTGGTCAGGTTGATGCGTTGACAGTAGTGGGCCGATGGACAGTCAGAAAATCAATAATGCTGTTGTCCGCCTTGTCTCTTTATCTGTCTGCCATTCGGGAGACATGTGAGAGAGTGCTCCCTACGGGTTCTGGGGCTGGGCTTACCAGCAAATCACACATACATCAGTCCCTGGGAAAGGAATTGTTTTAAGAATACAGGAAGCAGGCGTTAGAGGACCCCCCCCCCACAAGACCCCCTTAATGCTCCTTACCTGTCTCTATTTTTTAACTCCTACTGGGTACTTTATGACCTGTCTCTGTACTGTCCAACCCCTACCTGCTCTTTAATTACCTGTCTGTTTGTGTAATTATTAGTGTGTTTGTGTGTGTGTCTGTGTGTGTGTGTGTGTGTGTGTTTGCTGTTGATTGCTATAGTTACGGATAGGTGGTTGGCAACACTGCTCTACAGGAAATACTTCCTCACTGTCTGTTCATCGTCACGGTAACGCTTTACGAGGGGGCGAGGCAGCAGGGGTCACAGGTCACCTGGTCCACCCCGACAGGGGGGGGGGGTGTCTGAATGAATGCATACTGGAACTTAATTGTAACAAATGAATACACCAGATGAACCATAGAACTAACACACACACACACACACACACACACACACACACACACACACACACACACACACACACACACACATACACACTAACACACATACAGACATACACATTAACACACAGTGAAGGATTCTACAGCATCTCATGTGTATATCCTGCATCTACTGGGTTTTTAATCCAAGAGACTATTAATGTGGTATATATATATATACTATATATATATATATATATATATATATATATATATATATATATATATATATATATATATATAGCGGGCCAGTATTAATGTAGCAGTAATAGTACTCTGTAGAACTAAAGTATAAGAACTACAGAGTACTATATGAGTCATGGTACAGGATACTGTGTACTACATGAGTCATGGTACAGGATACCGTGTACTATATGAGTCATGGTACAGGATACCGTGTACTATATGAGTCATGGTACAGGATACCGTGTACTATATGAGTCATGGTACAGGATACCGTGTACTATATGAGTCATGGTACAGGATATCGTGTACTATATGAGTCATGGTACAGGATACCGTGTACTATATGAGTCATGGTACAGGATACCGTGTACTATATGAGTCATGGTACAGGATACCGTGTACTATATGAGTCATGGTACAGGATACCGTGTACTATATGAGTCATGGTACAGGATATCGTGTACTATATGAGTCATGGTACAGGATACCGTGGCAGAATAACAGCAGTAGAGCTCTGGGGGTGGGATGTGCAAGCCCAGCCGCAGCCATGTGGTTGGTGAGAGGGTGAGACAGAAGTATGCGCCTGACTCGACGCTGTATTCGTTTTTCCCGACACTGCAGTCAAACAGGCCAACGTTAAAACACAATTTGCAGTGGCAACTGGTTTTCCAAAAGTAATTGGGCACCATCCACTTTTTTTTCACTTTCCATTTGTACTATGAATGAATGAAACCAGCATATGAGGCTGAGTGAGCTTATTGAGAAATATAGATAATTATGGGTGTTCCTTCATTCAGTAAATAATGGGGGCCGAAGGGGTGTGGACTCTGAGCTCCTTCACACGCAAACAATCTCGGGACGGTTAAACAGTTATAATTTGACCCCATGTTAGATAAAGATGAACATTTGATCATGAATAGTTGTTAGAAAAAGCATAATTATTACATCATGAATAGTGGTTGGATTATGATCATTATCGTATTCCGAACTGTTAATATTTATTTATATAAGGCTTGTTATTTTCAGAAGACATTTTTGTAAATTATATTACAATACTTGTCATCCTCAATCCTGTGTGTGTATGTGTGTGTGTGTGTGTGTGCTTGCGTGCACGTGTGCGTATGTCTGTGTGCCTGTGTGAGTGTATGTGCATCAATGTGTGTGTGTTGCGTGTGTGTGAATGTGCATCCATATGTGTGTGTGTCTGTGTGGTGATGTGTGTGCATGCATCAGTGTGTGCGTGTGCGTGGGGGGGGGGGGGGGGGGGTTGTCAGGGGGACAGTTCCTAGAATGTGTGACGTCACAGAGTTGTGTCCTTTATAAGGAGTCTGAGATTCAGATTCACCGATAGACCCGTTCTGATCCTACAGAACAGATAGACTGACAGAGATATAGAGAGGAAGACAGACAGACAGAGAGACGGGCGGAGAGACAGATATACAGAGACAGGTTATAGCTGGATTGTTTGTTTGGACATTGTTGGATAGCATCCTGTTCTCCTGCAATGGCACCTTGCTCTACCCTCCTCCTCCTCCTCCTCGTCCTCCTCCTCTCACCATGTATGGCTGCTCGTCCTGCCAGCGACAAGCAGGTCAGATAACTCTTCATCATCATCCTCATCACCATCAACATCATCATCCTGTCCATCCTACAGAAATAGCTTGGTTGCAAAGCTTCTGGTTGAACTGGGTGAGGAATAATAATGTTTTTACATGAGTTATACTGGAACTAAATGTTAGCCATATCTCTATTGAAAAGGCCCATATCCTCAACTCTCTTTTACTCTCTCTGTCTATGTCTCTTTACCTCTCTCTCTCTCTCTCTCCAGGTTGTGAAGTTATTGGGAAGCCATCTCCTGTCCCTCATCATGGCCCCCCCTATCTATGATGACCTCACAGAGGCCTCGGCACAGAGCCCCGCCCTTTCCTCCTCTTCTACGAGTGGATTGGCCGCCAGACCGCAAGAGGTCCGCCGGTTCTTCCTTGACTTACTCAAGAGCAACAGGAAGTTGCGGGGGCGCAGCAGGAAGCGTATGGCGGGCGGAAGAGGCTGTTTTGGAATGAAGATGGATCGTATCGGCTCTATCAGCGGGCTGGGCTGCTAGTCACCCTGAGTTACCACCATGATGACACTTCCATGACATCCCACTGTGATGTCACACCCGTGACGTCACATCCGTGATGTCACCTCCACGACATCCCGTCCACGACGGTACATCCACGATGTCACATCCGCGATGGTACGTCCACGTTGGATCTTTAACGGTCTCTGAACTGTTAACCTCGACCCCTGGCCAAACCGCCAGCAGCACTCTGGAAGTTACATCGATGACATCACACTGTGATGTCACATTACACTGTGATGTCACATCCATGACGTCATGTCCGTGATGTCACACCATGAAGTCAGATTAATGACCAAACGTAACGTCCATGTTGGACCGTTAACAGTCTCTGTTGACTGTAGCCCTTGACCCATGGCCACTACGCCAGAAGAACTCTATTTCAGTGTGTGTGTGTGTGTGTGTGTGTGTGTGTGTGTGTGTGTGTGTGTGTGTGTGTGTGTGTGTGTGTGTGTGTCTGTGAAACATAAAGATACGTAACGTGACATGCTTGTCAAGCTGTTGAACTTCAGAAATAAAAGGATAGGAAGGTGAAGAGTCTTCAATGATTGCATGAGATCATTCCACTCTAGATATTCTGATTGATTATAGAAACAGTATACAGATAAAGGGTAAAGATCAAAGAAAAAGATAGATTTGAGATACCAATTATGGTTTAGGTTAAAGGCCATTGCAATTTAAATTGTAGATTTGTAGAAACAGTGTTGGCTGTCCTAGCTGGATGACGTCGATGGTGGTAGTAGTGATCATGTTGCCAAGCAAGTAATTTTAAATATTTTAGAAAGACCAATATATCAGGGTTAAATAAAGAGATAGATAAAATAAATAAAACATCTGATTAATAGTATCATTGAAATTGAATACGATGAACAAACAGTGACCCCCTCCATCAGGGCCAGGGCCAAGTTCAAGTGACGAGCCTCTCTATGATGTTGTGTTTCTGGCACATGGAGTCAAAAAAGTAATAACCCGACTTGTTGATTCTGTTCACTACAATATTCAACTAGTATTACAACGAAGACTCCTGCTCGGAATAACTGAAAAATTAATCGACACATCAAGTGAGCCAATCACCGCTTTCCCACCCCAACTCATTCTAATTATCCCCCTAATGTAGGCCTATTACTGGTTAGGCTATCATATATATTCGATTTGCATGTTTACATGAATAAACAGTCAACAGAGTGGCCAGCCATCAGCTGTGTTTCCACTCCTTCATGTTGATTGGTATCGTTTCTGCAAAAGAAAACGTAAGAAAAATAAAGTAGTGGAATTAAACGGGTGGTGTTATATTTCACACTGTGTCAGTACTGTCATATGGCAAGACTTTTCAAAAGGTCACTGCCCTATCCCATATGAGTTGAACGCACCATCAGCCATCGCTAGTCCATCATGGTACCCTCCCGGCTCCCAGCTACAACCGACGTTACAACTCGGCTACCGTAGTACCAGAGACGGACCCCACCAGCGGCCACCATAGTCGTGAAGACACTGCCGTACCAGCAGGCACTCGGTTCCCGGAACGCGGAACACGACCAGCGGCCACCGTAGTATCCGACACGCCGAATCCCGATCAGCCTGTCACTCGGCTACCGTAGTACCGGAGAACCGACGCTACCGCCAGCGGCCACTCGGCTCCCGTAGTACCGGAGACGCGGAACACTACCAGCGGCCACTCGGCTACCCATACAGCGCCGTGTGTTGATTTTTGAGGCGGCTCTCGAAGCTCGAGTAGTGGCGGGAACATGTCGGCAATACAGCGGATGAAAGTAGCGAACGAGCGGCATAGCAAGACCATCACACAACGGGGACACGTCCAAAAAACAGCAGTACGGACCGCTAGCCCATTCTAAACACTAGCATTGTGCTAGCAAGCCCACCTTTAACACTAGCATATTGCTATCTAGCTATCCCGTTCTACGTAGTCACATTACACCATCTAGCTAGCCCATTCTAAACACTAGCATAGTGCTAGCAAGCCTTTTCTTGACCCTAGCATAATGATAGCATGCTCAATCTCAAAACTGTCATAATACTATGTCTATCCCTTTCTAATTAATTAACCTGTACTGTCTTAACTAGCCCATTCTTAACACGAACATAGTACTAACCAGCCCATTAAACACGAAACACTCGCATAATGATAGTCAGCCCGGTATAAACACTTATATGCAAAATACCATTTTTATTTATATAGTATGTTTATTAATAATTATGTAATCACGGTTTTCTAGCGTCCGGTGACTGATGAGAAGTCACCGGTTGGTCCCTGGCTGCTGGCCCTCTTCGTCTTTGTGGTCTGTGGATCAGGTGAGCATTATCATAATTGATCAATCCCAAATTCATCATTGTGCGTCGAGATGGGCAGTTCGTTGGGGTAGAATTTGCATTCGGTTGGACGCTTCCATTTTTCCACAGACTTAAAATGTGTCCTGAATAGTTGCTTTATTGGAAATGAGTAAAAGCACAATACGATGGTTATTTCTTGAAGTTCATATGACGACATTTAATCATATTAGCTCCTAGCATAATATCGCAGCATATCTTCTTACCATAAATCAACAAGGGATGGTTATGGATGCAGACACAAACATGAGTTGTGACCTGAAGCAGATTACCATTTATATGTAACAACCGACTCTTTTCCCACAGGCTAGGGCTGCACGATAGATCGTCCAATATTTTATTCTTCTCCTTCATGGGAAGAATACGATACGACAAATTCTGATGCCATAGCAGCTAGTGATAGTGTGTGCATGACAACAGATGACAGACTGATCTCAAAGCAGTGATACCATATGGCATCAGATACTAGATTTAACCTTCTGATGCCATATGTGAGTTGTTGCCGATTTTTCCATTGTGATGTTTGTTTGATTCATTATTATTATTATTATTATATATTAATATGGGAACTGTTGCTGATGTTTCCATGTTATTGTTTTTGCAGCCATCTTCCAGATCATCCAGAGTATCAGGCAGGGCTTGTGATGACCTCGACCCAGGGTGCATCCTTCCCTGTGTACCCATGGAGCATCTCTCGCTGGTACCCAGGGTGCATCTCTCCTCTACCCAGGGTGCAGCTCTCCTGGGTACCTGCCAAGCCACATCCCCTGGTCCTCCCCTAGGACTCAGCAAAGCACAGCAACACAAACCCACTCTACATTTGCCTCTCTGTCTTTCTTTATACCTGTCGGCCTCTATACCTGTCTGTCTGTATACCTGTCTGTCTCTATGCTTCTCTGTCTGGCCAGGGGAGAGTTGTTAAGGGCGGTCAAGTATGTTGAGTTTATTCTTCATCAAACCAGTTAAATTTGGTCCCAACAACTTGTACTTACTAGATAGAAACACCATATGTTATTCTAAAATCCTATCCCTCCTATTCTCATCTCTCTTGCCGGCTCTCTCCCTCACCCCATCCTTTTCTCCTCTCTTCCTCTCGGTCTCCCTCCCCCAAGCCTATGTGAATAAGGAGATGTGTGTATTTAAGCTATTCCCCCTAGCCTATGTGAAGAAAGAGGTGTGTATTTAAGCTGTGATCAACATATTTGATACTAGTTGTGTCTGCATTGACGTAGAGACAGCGTTCCTGTTGGTTGACACAGGCAATACAGATGACCTTTACTGGGCACTGCAGGCGTTTTATACAAATAAACTGATATTTTGTCTAAAATACCTTCTCTAATGTGTTGTGTCTTTTTTCATAGTACTTTAAGACCTTAAGACACAAGGAATACTGCGTAATTTATGTTTGTGGGCAGTTTCATGTTTGGGTATCACTGCATTGCAGTTCCTGGCTGTGGTCAGCAGGCGGAGGCAGCCTGTCGTCCATCCACAGGCCAAATAAGGCTCGAGGATGTCACGGATATTACTTATTAACAGTTTCTCAAACGGCTGCTTTAAAATACATATTCTGTTAAAAAATGTATTATAACTACATTTGTTACAATTCGTTTTGCCGTTTTTGTAATCTTATGTAAGTGTAGCAATGCTTGACCACTTATATTGGATAGTTTATTGTATACATATTAGACGATAGATGGTTTAACTGAAGACTGTTTTAGGTGACTGAAGGTTTACCTGAAGAGATGATTAATGATATAACTGAATAGTGATAGATGGTTTAACTGAAGACTTAAATGAGTGATGGTTTACTGAATTCTTAGATGATTGATGATATAACTGAAGATTGCCAGATATAGATGGTTTAATTGAGGACTTATATGAGTGATGGTTTAACTCAAGACTGTTTTAGATTATTACTGCTTAATTCAAGACTTAGATTATTTTAGACTCAGTGTTTGCTGTTTATTGAAACAACTATCCAGAACACAAAAAGACAAGAACTTTAAAAAACGTTGAAGTTATAATTCTACATGTCAGGAGTGAAATTATATTAATAAATGGATTCAAAATATAACAAAAATTACGTCTCAGTACTTTGGAGCCACCCCGTGGTGACGTCAGAGCAGGAGAAGATGGCGGTGGTGCTGAAGGCGGAAGGTAAACTCGGCTAAGCTAACCATGCTAATCATCGCTACTGCGACTCTTATGGGCAATTCAGCGTGCTGTCATCCAAGGTATCCTCGGCATAAGACATAGATGTAACATAAGGAACCGGTTGAAGGGAATATAATTAACCCTTTACACTCTCAGGTAACGTTCACTGTTCGGGTGTGAGGCTAATCTAAGGCTTGCCTCACAAAGCTAACTGTCATCAGATGAGAATAAAGTATCACTTTATTTTATCTGGTTTTATCTTATCGGTTTCGAAACATGTCTTATCCTATATGTGTCTTATCGTGGACGTGTTCGCCAGAGAACAATCCGTGTGTGTGTGTGTGTGTGTGTGTGTGTGTGTGTGTGTGGTGCGTGTGTGCGTGTGTGCGTGTGTGTGTGTGTGTGTGTGTGTGCGCGCGCGCGCGCTACCGCACAGACCTGTGTGTGTGCTACCGCACAGACCTATGGTTGCTAAGCAACAAAGAGCTGTCGTTGCCAAACAACACAGAGCTGTGGTTGCTAAGCAACCGAGAGACGGTGTGATCCGAAGTTGTCGGTCGTTAGTGGTTTAGTTTAGAGATAGATCCAGTCATTCCAGTTGGGTGTCCCCTGCTCTTCCCCGTTTGCTCTGCCCTGCCCTAATCCTTTAAACAGGTGTGAGGCAAGGAGAGGGCGAAATTGAACGTGTACACACCATAGCATCCGCGTGAACCCAGCATCAGGTGCCTGCGACTCAGGTGTGTGTGTGTGTGTGTGTGTGTGTGTGTGTGTGTGTGTGTGTCGTGTGTGTGTGTGTGTGTGTGTGTGTGTGTGTGTGTGTGTGTGTGTGTGTGTGTGTTGTCATGTCTGTAGCGGAACAAAGCAGGGAGCAGTGATGTTCCCAATCCATCGTCATGAGCGCCAAGAAGATGGTTTCCACGGAAACAGGTGAGTGTCCCTGCCCCCAATAAAGTACCCTTTCTAGAGAGATATAGGGGGATTCAGACACTTATTATGCTGTGTGGACACATCTGCGATGTCAACCTGTGATCGCTCATTTGCATAAATAACTTAAGGGTTTGTGCGGGAGCATCTCCAACAGCAAATGTAAACCGCTTTGTTCGTGGGCTATAGAGTGGACCTAAGTTTACAAGTTTTACACTTTTACGCTGCATAACACTCAGTTAGCAGACAACGCTTGAAGTTGTTATGCCTCATATCATGCACCATAGAGGGAACCAGAATAGTACATTATGTAGGGAACCAAATAAGCACACTTAATAGGCAAACAAATAAGTGCTCTATATAGGCAACCAGAATAGCTCACTATATAGGGAACCAAATTAAAGCACTATATAGGGAACCATTTTAGCGCTCTAAATAGGGAACCAAAAAAGCTTGCTGGGTCTATGTTGTCGCATAAAATAGTGCACTATAGTCCACTATGTACCAGGTGACCATAATAGTGCACTTTATACGGCAAAGGTGAAGCAATTGAGTGGTGTTATTCTCTACACAGGTGAACATGTAGGCATGGTGTATCTCAGAGCGATGACGTCATCGAGGTGGTGCTGTGTGTTTCTCTAGACAGACAGGTGAACATGAAGGTGTTTGTCCCTCACAAGCTGGCTGAATGCATTCCTCGCTCCACCAGCCTGCCTAAAGAACGCCTGCGATGGAACTCTAACGAGGTCTGTATGTATACTGTAGTATACTGTAGTACACCAGTACTGGAGTACAATATGGTAACTGGAGTCTACTTTAGTACCGTACTGTAGAATATTGTAGTATGCTGTATATGCACTATAGTACTGCAGTACACTGTAGTAGTGGTTCACACTACCTTACTGTAGTACACTTCTGGATCACACTATATTACTGTAGTACACTGTAGTACTGTATACACACTCGTACTGCAGTATACTGCAGGCGCCCCAACGGTCGCTAATGCAGCTACCAGGACACAAACCATTATATGCCTACCTAGCCTAATTGAATGAACACGGATACTGTATGAACACTATTAAGAGTTAAAAACTCTGTTTTTAAGATGAGCTTTTTCATCGTCTGTTAACAGACAATGTTAACAGACGATGTTTTTATTTTTTTTGGGGGGGTAGGCTTTATTTCTAAATCTCTGCGGCCCAGTGGCCCATGCTCATGGGCCCCGGTGCCGGTCCGCGGCGAGGCTCTAGTTCCGGGGTTTAACACAAACAGACACACAGGGGAACGGGAGAAATGTACCGCCACAGCTTCCGCTTGTTTTCGGGTTTAAGTGTCATAAGCTCCATATCCCATCCTGTAGAACCTCCTTACAATTTGAACCTATGTGTGAGGAAATCCCAATGTAAGATGATATTTGAATTCTCCCCGGTTGCCTAAAAAGCGCTGTGTTATTATTGATTTAGTCTCTCTACAGGTGAAATATAGACCCTGGTGTTTGTGTTTCTTTTTGGGGGGTGGGGGGGGGCGGGATTTTCCGGTGCATCACTATTTCCCAACTACTGGGATTACCTGACATTACACTTAATCCACTGACGCATTCGTCCAAAGAGACTTGCAATAAGTGCATTCAAGCAATGAAGATATAACCCAAAAGTTAACCAATCATTTGAGTAAATCAAATTAATCAGGTGCTACAACGTAGAAACAAGAAGAGCTTTCTGCCTGCGTTGAAAGAGGTGCAGGGTTTCAGCCGTCCTGATGCTAGGGAGGAGCTTGTTCCACCGTGGGTGAGCCGGGACAGCAAACAAACACGATTTTTGTTGAGCGGGATCCAACTATGTTTGAGCGGCCCCATGTAATTGGGGAGTAGCAAGCCATTTGGCAGTGGTAGAGCATAGCAGAGGGGACTGAGGTGTACACTCTTACCCTGTCCCTGGATGTAGGCTGGACCTGGGCTGTTTGACTGGGTAGGCAAGTACCAGTGACTTGAAAGAGGAGTGGCAGGTTTGGGAGGACTTGGGATAGAACAGACGGGGCGAAGGAGGAGGAATGGAAAATGTAGGTGAAGTAGGTTTCACTCTGCTCCGGTGTGTATTTTTTTTAGTGAAGACACTAGGACGACCAGGTAGAGGATGGCGTATTTATTAAAGTCAGGGAACAGAGATAGCGCTAACACATTTTGTGTACACTCTCACAATGTGTGTGACACCAATATATTTACATCGTATTTTAACAAAAAAAAGCAACGAGAAAGAGGGCAAGCTAATGCGTTCCCGAACTTCCGTTAGTTTGGCCACTCTGCTCCTTCAAAATAAGAGACCTCTGCATATCTAGCGATATAACTGAAAACAAGAGTTGCTCTGCTTGCAATCTAGTGCTACAACATCTCTATGCTACACAGGCAGACCAGCACCAAAGGGAGTGGCCGTAGTCTAGACGGGACATGACAAGAGCCTGGACCAAAACCTGGGTGGCCTTTTGGGTTAGGAACGGAATGAATCAGCAGGAGCAGGAGGTCACAGCCATGTTGATAGCAAAGGACAGATGGTCGGCCAGTGTCACTCCCAGTCCCCGAGTTTCAGGCACCGCAGAGCTGTCGATGTTGATGTAGTGTTTGTGGATGGGCAATGCCTTCCCAGTTACTGTACTACGATATATTACTTGCAGTTTTACTGTGTTACTGACGAACACGTCTCATACCCGAGTACTACTGTACACTATTAGTACTGTAACACCACTGTACTACTGTAGTCCTGCATAAAACTGAAGTACTGAGTGAAGCTGTAGCATTGCAGTTCACTGTACTCTGTAGTATGTGCAGTACTCTGTAGCACCGTTAAGTTAATATGTTTAAACCAATGCCAACAGAGATCTGATCTAATCTCATGTTGTGTTTTCTCTACAGGAAATTGCTTCTTTTCTAATTTCCTTCGAGAAACACGAAGAGTGGCTCTCCTACACCTTAAAAACCAGGTAATGTACACACACGCATGCACATTCACACAGTAGTGCTTGAATTGGATCCTGCAGTTTTGACCCGACATGACCAAAGCATGACATCAGGAAACAAATATGACCTACTTTACCTTTGGACAAATAATGTCCGAAACCGAACTTTCCAAATTCAATCAGTTTGTCTAATTTCTTCTTAATCCAATTTAGCATTTATTATCAATTAGGCTCGTTAATTAACACTAAATGATTTAACATCAGACGCGTAGCAAGAAGCGAATTGTCAACTATTTACATAAGCTGAGACACAAATGTGCAGCATGTTTCAAAAATAATTGGAAATATATTTCCAATAAAAGAATAGGCCTGTCAGAAAGACGGATTCAACACTCAATCTTTAAGGCCCAGTTAAAGTGCGTATTGGAAGTTAGATACTACAGTGAAGAATCATATAGGAAAAAAATTCGAATACACGATTTTTTAGTTTTTATTAATAAATCTACACTACAAGTGGCATCTTGAGCCGGTTTTTGTGATACAATTTACTTCCGCATCTCAAAACGCTCATTTTCAAGCGTGACGTAGGAATGGGTAGACGGACGTTCTAATCATCATAGACTACATAGGCAACATAACAATGGATAACAGTTTTCGGACCACTTCCGTACAATTTTGGAGCCAGCTAGGCCGTGAGGGAGAACAGCACCCACCTAATAGGAGAGACACCATTGGCAATAGAGGAGAGATGGAGTTGTGGTGTCCAGAGAGAATCAGTGGAGAATTGGGCAGGTGTCTTGGTGAGTAACTTGTCATTAGCTTGAGTAATATTAGCTAAATGACAGCAAATGATGGCCACGTTTCAATATTTATACCAGGCATAACTTTGCAAGTTACTTGATTTTAATGATTGATTCTACAGGATGTATATACTCCACACTATCTTCTCACATAACTACTACTGGAGGATGGATGGAGGGGCGGGACGGACGGTGTGCGCGAGCAGCAAGAGAGTGCGCGATCAAACTGAAAAGAAACGAGCGAAGTTAACCTCACATTTCATTTTGATAGGTGCTTGTGTGGGAAATGCGAAACGATATTGTTTCCCTATCCTAAAGGCAGTATCGTATTAGTATAGTAAGTATTATAGTATATAGTAGTAGTAGTAGTAGTAACGTATATCGTTTCCGAATCGTTGAATCTCTGACCGGTCCGTGATCTTCTCACTGCCGCCGTGGCTGAGCCCGAAGCTGCGGCTGGAGCAGCGGCATGAATTGACGGGAATCACACCGCTTTCAGCCTCACTCTTTTCTCGCTCCCGAAAACCCATCTTGAACTCCATCAGTCCCGGGAAACATAGTCCTCAGGTCTAATGAGCCGCGCGCAATATGAACGAGTATTTAGGTGACCAGAGGCGAAAAAAAAATCCTTTCTCTTCACCTGAACAACAAAATGGCACCCAGGCTCGAAAGCCTGCCCCATGTCCTTTCTCGATCGGGGAAACTGTGAAATCGGTGATGGTCGCGACAGGAGGTCCGGAGTTTGGAACAACCCCACAGATACAAAAACCTCATCTCGCCGATTAAAAAAAAACAAAAAAACATATGGTGGATACAGACCGCTCACCGTCGGTAAAAAGCTCCAGGGTCATAAAGGGCAGCGCAGAAAATCGCCGGCTTGCCCACTTCCTCTCTAGATAACTGCACAGCTCACGCTGGCTTACAAAAAGCTTAAATCGTCCTGCGGACTCATCACACCCCGGCCACAAACTGTATTGATACTACTGCATCAGCGGAATACAGGTCCATGAAAACCAGAACAAACAGACTACAAAACAGTTTTTATCCAACAGCCATAACCTCACTAAATGTTGCTACCAGAGCATAGTTGTGTTGTGTATCACATCTGTGTAGGCACATTTATAAATGTGAATGTTTGTGTGGGTGTGTCTTATGTGTTTTTTAGTGTACTTAGTTGATTAGCTTTTATAGTTTTTTATTTATTTATTTATTTATACGTACTACCTCAATGTGATGTTTTTTACTGAACAAGGACTGCACTTAATTTCGTTGTACTTGTACTGTTACAATGTTACAATGACAATAAAGATTCTATTCTATTCTAACTACTCACAACTACGCATAGAGCTGAGGCAGCAACAGCAACCGCGTCTTCTTACCAAATTCCTACGTAATATGACGCGTTTGACGTATCACATAAAAAAACAACGGTTTTTGAAGCCTTGCTCAAAATAGGCACTTTAAAACTGGAATTTTTGCCGATATAATATTTTTAACTGATAAAATCCTGCATTTCAATTTCAAAGGGCAATTTCAGAGAATGTTATGTATAAATATTTAAAAAAAAATTTGCTTCCAATACGCACTTTAAAGGGTAATTCCGCTGTAAAATGGATATATGGACTATTCTTCCATATAGATACCTGAGCGATTGGGGTAGAAACTCTTCTGAGTCTCTCAGTCTTTGTCGCCAAGTGAGCGGTATCTGCTCCCTGAGGCGGAGCAGAGAGAATGTCCGTAGCCTGATGTTGGGTCTTTCAGTATTGGTAGGTCCTTGCCCTTGCACCGCTTTGAGTTAAATTATCCTAGATTAGCGGAGTTGCCCCCCTATGTACGCTCAGCAGAACGCACCACTCGCGGCAGAGCTTACGGTCCCTGGATCGGCTGGTGTCTCCAAACCAAGCTGGGTGAGCCGTATGCTTCCAGTCAGCATGCTCTCGGATTGGTGCAGGGTGATTAAAGCTCCGAGCGCGAACTGGTTTGGCATCCTCTGAATTATCTCTTTCGCTCCTCCGATGAGGCAAGCGCCCGCGTTTAGAATGGGGCCCGGGTTGCGCGGCCAGGCCCACCCATTTTTTAGGCCTGGGCCGCAGCCCATCCTAGGAGCGTGGTTCATCCAATAAGACATCCCAAGGAAAGCTTTGAATGAAGCTTTCTCAGCCAATCAGCGGCTCTCTACCCACGTTGTGGGCGCCTGTCCGACACAGTCGGAGTTACTGACTCCGCCTCAGAGCCCTCTGACCAATCATGAAGTTAGCAACCGGTAACTAGAGGACGCCGGACAAGGCGAGCGAGTTTGGCAAGCTTACTACGATGCTTTTTGACAATAGTCTATGACAATGGGCCAAGCAAGCAGTTTATGTTTTCGTTTGTAGAATTGTACTAAGATAGATCACTCCGGGCAGCAAGAGGAGGAAAGCTCCTGCCTCTTCAAATTTGAGTTTAACCATCCAATTCAGGCCAGCTCTCCCCTGTAATCCACCGTCCGAGTTTAGTGTGAGCGTCCCTCACACCGAGCAGCATAACAGGCACAGGTAGAAACCTAACAGTTCTAAAATTAACGTTAATGCAATCTGATCTCACAGAATTCATGGGATTGCTGATATCAGGTTGGATATCGTTAGTGTCTCCCTGGTGTATCTGCCTGTAGCACTTTCTGGAGGGAAAAATAATTTGGCAGTAGTTAACTTATGATAAGCGCTTTATGTGTATATAGCGAGACAGGGTTCGCAGCAGGCTGACACAAACTGCTGTTCCCAGGTGCCAACCCGCCGCTAGGACGCTGTCATCACTAGATGAGCTCCAAGCCAGCCCAAACTCCGATACCTTACACCAGCCACAACACATATCGGGGAAATGCTAGGCAGTATTTCTGCCCACAGGGTGGAATACCTCCATATTGCGCGTGAGATAGAAAAAAATACGTCCAAGCATACTAAAACAAAAAGAAAAAGAAAGATGATTGAATAGTTTTTGTAAAAAGAACTATGTACAGTACAAATAAGGATCACCTTGAAGACAGACTTAATGAAAGCAGATAGTACGACTAAATGCAGGAAGTTTTCAAAAAAGACTGGAAAACATATATCTGAGAAAGAGTTATGTGGACAAAAACATAAGAGCCAGAAAAGACAAGGACACATAAGCATAGAAAAAGCAAATAGAAAAAAAGATAAGATAGGTGGAATTATATAAGCAGCAAAAAAAAAAGATGACAAACACAAAGCCAGAACGAGGGAAATCATATAATATAAAACCGAGAAAAAAAAGATGAAAAGAACAAACCAAAAAGGATGCGAGCAGACAAAAAATACTTCAATTGAAAAGAACAACAGACAGACAAAAAAGCACATAACATGATAAAATAAACAAAAAAGGTATAGAAATCGCAGTACCTGACTTCTGTTGCACAAAAACAAAGAAAAAAAAATCCCAAATTAACTGAATGAAAAAGGTAACAATCAGAGAGAGAAACAGCCAGACGCAGTTAAAACAAAGAAAGGTTAACTATTTAAATGGAACTTACTTGAGCTGTATTCACAAAAAACTAAAGTGACCCAGAAGATGAAAAAGAGCGACTGGATGAATATACCCAAGAATGAGTAAACAATACGTTAGCACCACTCAAGACAAATAAAAAATTACTGAAAATCCAGCCATCACTCCTTTCTAAAAAAAAATAAAGCAGATTGGCATTGATGAGCCGGGCACTTATTATCGATTTTACGCAGATGAGTGCAAGAACTTTGTCAAAAGAGGCCGTAGTGGCATTTTTGTGAATACGTACCTGCACGCCGAACGCGACATTGAAGGAACGTGGCGCACTGTCCGGGAATTTGTGGAAACCCGTGACAACCTGACCTGCACGGCAATATCAGCTAAGATTTTGGAAGATGCTGGGAGCACGTTGACAGATGGGCACCCGGGCCTGTTGGCGGTCGGATTTGGGTTCTTGCATAGGCGCATTCATCATTTGTCGCGGGAACAGCAGGAGGTTACATGTGATACTGAAAGAAAGACGTTTCACCCACGGCGTTCATATGTTACATTGTAACCTCACATCGGACTTTAACCTCCTGTCCTGTGGCACAAGGTCAGCTAAAGTGTCCATCCTGGCATTTTTCAAGCATTTTCGATCATTTATACAACAGCTTGCATGGCAACTTTCATCTGAGGCGCACAGACACGCAACATTTTGCATGGACATTCAAAAAGCAGATGCTGACGCAGGGCAAAAACCACTGTAAGGAGCTGGAAGAGGCTGTGATGTTGCCTGGTGGAGCTCCTGGGTCAGAATAGCGGTCGTAGTATGTGGTGTGACCGCTCCTGGGTACCTACTTGCGAGACCTGCTCGGACGCACACTTTCTCCGAAAAGTTCTTCCGGCCAAACAAACTTGCAAGTCTGAAATCCCTACTCCACCAAAATGCAAAGAAAAAGTTAATTTTGTTTCTGCTTGGTCACATTCAACCAGTTATTGTGCAAGCAAGCGACTATGCCACTAGAGGGCTTGCAGTAACTCCCACGATTATCTCAGTCACAGATTGTATTGATCTCGGTGAAGAGCTCCAGGAGACAGCTACACACAATTTAGAAATGAAAATGAGTATTATTTAATTAAGTGCTGGCACTGACAGATGAGCTCATGAATAAACATGATATTGTGCGCGTGGATGTCAGTGAATCGCAATAAACGATGAAGCACGGTTGTCTCGGGCCAGGTAGACATATACGCATCGTGGCATTCTCACATCTGGGTCTAATCATCACCTGAATACCCACAAACAGTCGACCACCTACAAAATTCTGGAATGACATTACTGGACAAGCAGGATAATGATCTGAACACACGTTCACGCCAGACACATACGGCTTCATGCCAGATCCGCATCGCTGCACTGCTTGCCAGGCAGTCAGGACTACTTTGGGAGACAAGGCTGCTCATCCGGCCCGCCTGTGCGCAAGCTTTCTCCATATCCGGCTGCGAGACGCAGAGCACACGTGGGTTTGTGCAGCAGCTTAAAGAGAAGGCCAACCAGACCAACACAGAAAAAGAAGACACTCATAGAGGTGCTGCCCCGCCCCATTATGCCCCTCGCATTATTCTTCCCAAAAATACAGTACTCCTCGCGGGCGTACTCTCACAATTGCCCATGACGACCTGCACGGTGGAAAGATCTTTTTGCTGTTCCAATAGAATAATAAACAGGCACCAGATCGACTCGGATGTGACAGACAGATTAAATGCTGATTATCCCTGCTTTTGATTGCACGGAGAGGAATTAACTGATTCACTGCAACACGAAGACAATGCTGTGCCCCTGTGTTCAGCACGAACCACGCCGTCTCCTAACTCGTGTACAAGCCTACAAGCAAACTTCGAAGTGATATATAGACCCTGTGATCCAGCATATCGGACTTGTTATGATGTAATTGGGTAATTCTTCTCCTCTCCTCTCTCATATGTTATTCTCTCCCACCTCATAACGTAACGCCGACTCCGATTCAGGCCCCTACAAGGCAACCAACTCCTCCCCTCATTGCATGGACCGTTTTTCCCTCTGTGTTTTTGAGTTTTTTCCATGTTATTTTCTAATTGTTTCTGATCTGAATTGTAGAATTAAATTTGGAGAGAGGAACAGACCCATCACCCGTCCAAAGATACTAATTCCCGGTTTACAGTTCTTTTTGTGGCATTGAAAGTGTTTCAAGACAGAGATATGAAGTTAGGCTTACTGCCAAGTCTTTGATCCGCTTCTCCAGTAGCACTGTGCTGACGGGACAGCGGAGGAAGAGCCCACATACAGGGATTAGTCGCTGTCCTCTAAAACGCCGTAGAAAAGATGCTGACGGTAGATGACCATACTTGTGTGGTTTTTTTCTTTGTCTTATTTTTAATCTGGGCCCAATATCCAGTTTTCTTGTAAAGGCCAACCCGGATATCAGTAAAATCCTGGCCCGCTACTGTACTCCTTGAATGGAACTCGTCCTCTGTCTGGCTGTCTTTACATCGGCTTATGTGTTTGTAACTAGTTAGGTGGCGAGTAGACCACAAGGTCAGAGTGCAGTTGGATTGATCTCGACACCGAAGGTACTTAAATGTATACACCTTCACAGGGTCCCATTTGGTAGGTTAGAAGAGTGTAGTTGCGCAACCTGCGTTTCCCAAGTTCCTCTACCAGCATCTCTCCTTAGTTTTGCTTGTGTGAGCGGTGGAGATGGTTTTTCTGACACCATTTTGTCTAGGCAGCTTCAAACCTCCCTCCAGGATGGCCGTCTCCATTGGTTGTTGTGGATTTTAGGGGCCGACCACGTAGCGGGTCTGTCAGCAAACGTTTAGGATGGAGTTTGCTGGTCCGCAGCTGGCTGCCACAGATTCGTGT
>OLKM01002738.1:34743-56366 GCA_900291075.1 Melanogrammus aeglefinus | reverse complement strand
TCAGACGCCAGTGCGACTAACCTTGAAATTGCGAGGAAGGAAGTCCGGCTAACCAACCACTCTGGCGAGTGGAAAAAAATAGTGTCCGGTCAAAACTACTTGATGTTCCTACCCCCGCCGTGCGCTTGGTGGTGCGCCGCGTTCAGATCCTTCAAGCTCACACATGCTGTAAAGCCAAGGATTTGTGAGCTGTAGATCTGCGATCGCCATTTTTTCTCTTAGTCCCGCCCGTATCCAGGGAGACCGAGACGCGATTTGTGTTCAGCTCCGACAAGCGGTTAAGGAGATGCAGAAAACAACAACAGAAAAGAGCCATAAGGCCAGTGGCCGTAACTGTTCCCGTCGCGAAAAATGTGGAGGCACATTCCGGGAGTGTGTCCGCCCTCCAAATCCCCAGAGAACGGAAAAACAACCTTGGCTAATCACCTGTAACGCACGTAGCGAGACTGCTGTGAGTTACGCTAGAAAGTTCAACGCAAGATGGTTCACGACAGAATCAGCCAACAAAGAAGAATGGCTTTAAATTCGAAGGACGGGATAATGTTGCTTTCCATGCCTGTTGGCCCCCCCAAAAAAGCAAAACCAGTAAAACAAAATCAATTCGTTTGTTATTGGGACGGCAGTAACTGAAACTTGGAAACTATTAAGATTCCAACCGAAGCATCCCAAAGTAACCAGGAGTGTTCGCGCCGCACAGACGGCACAGACAAACCCGCCATGACTCTGTGGTCCCACAGAGTGGAGCACGAAGCAAAAAGACCCTGATATGAAGATGTGTTGAGGATCTGAATGAAGAGGGTTAAGTCCTCTAGACCTGAATATCTGTAACTGTTTTTAATGGTTTAGATTAAGTGAAGTAAAGTTGAATAAGTTGATTTATCTGCTTTAACAAGCAAGTTAATACATTAAATGTTAATATTTTAAGCCAAAGAAAGTATTTTTAATACATAAAAACCCCCCTTTCTTCAGGAAAAAAAAAAAAGGCCCCAGAATTTGACTCATTCCGCTTATGCCCGTACAACATATATGCCTAATATTGTATGATAATGTGTTAAAATGCTTATGAGTGTATTATAAACATTAAACACATTGAAACATATACAATAAACACGATGAAAAAATAACAAAACAGCTACGTATACATATTTTTTGGGCCAGTAAAAAATCTTTCTGGCCAGTAGATTTTTTAAAGCCACTAGCCAGTTGGCCAGTGACAAAAAAGTTAAGTTGAACCCTTGCGTGCAATGCCACCGGGACCCGATTAATAAGACCCACGGGCTGACATCTTGGCACTATCGGATGACTTTTGCTTGAGACGATATAGATTCTCAGCGCAATCTTTAATATATTTAAATAGCCTTCTCCAGCATATAAAGCCACATACCAATCGAGGACCTGGCCTCAAGTTCACTCCAGACTTATTTGCGTAGCCTCTTTTTTTGGCCAAATTGTAGTTTTATCTAGGCTATTGAGTTGGAGCTGCCTGAGCAACATCTCAGTCCTTTTCAGATGACCATCCAAGATTTTATCAGCCATCCTATCAATAACCAAAGAAGCAATATTGTAACTGAGTACTTGCCAGAGCACTTACAACATAGAAGTATAAATAGTCTAACGGACTTGCAATCGATCGAACATTTGGACAATGTTCGATCGTAGCCGGCGGCTTTATTACAAGCACAGATCAAGATGGATCATCTTGATCTGTGAAGTTGATGAATTGTCAACTTTTAATGGTTTTCACCCAGTTACCGAAAAAAATAAACATTTGGAAAACATGCGACGTGGCACGCACGACGGTTTGCATGTGTTACTTCGAAGGCAAACAATAACATCTAAAATAGGCCTACAAGCTACATCAACAAGTGGGGGTACCCTCACATGGCCGCCGAGCTCTCTGAGGAGGTACCTCTAGGTACCCTCTCGCATGCCAGGGCGCCCTGAAATTTATGTTTATTAACAGCTCCTCCACCGGGGTCAAGACAATTTGAGGCCCGATCCAGTCTGCCGGACTGTCCTTTTAACGATTGGCTTAAAACAATGGCTTATTTAAATTTAGACCATACGATGGTGGAAAGCTGACCAGTTGTACTGTTTTTATACTTTATTTTTACTTGATCCGCTGACCGCTTTGGGAGCAATCGGAGTACATATTTTTTTTTAGAAGAAAAGGGTTATGTGGTAGGTAACGTAAGAAATGCGAACTGGAAACTGAATTATTAGATTCATGGCTAAATATTAAGATCATGCTTTTGAACTGTAACTAGCGGGGCTGGCGCCAGCTTGGTTTCTCCGGGTTGCAGAGGCTTTAGGCGTTCCCTTTTCATTTTTTTTTTGTGATAAGTCTTTCCTCGTCATACGCTCTCCAGGAGAACCTGGAGTTCATTTTAATTGGAATAAGCCGGCACCCGTTTCCGCCATTTCGATCCAAGGGGTTTCCATGATCCATACATCATCGTTCTTTTAAGGTTTGGCGGTGGACCGCTGCACAACCCTGTGTAAAACCAAACCCGAGTGATTAACTAAATGCATAACCGCGCTGTGGAACCAGAAAACTCTGGTTAGTCGGGCACAGGGTCAATCAAACCTAGAGTTCAGCGTTAAACTCAGTGTTGTTAAAGCTCCGTTTGTGGAACACCCAAGATCGGCTGTGATTGTTTATAGCCGCGTGTTCTGGGTTGTCTTGTGTTGTCTTTTTTAAAAGTAGTGTTGTGTAAAGAACATTATTTAGGGGGACTGTGTGTGAGAGCGAGACAGACAGACAGACAGCAGCCGTGTGTAAGTCCTGGTAAAATTACCAGGCGCTGAAATAGCTCTTTATAGCTGAAATAGTTACATTTAATAGATACAAACTGTGACTTACTCTTTTCTGTCCCCCACCTTCAAAAAAGCATGTTGATTAAAGGTTTTGTCTCACTTGGCTTCCTCAAAAAAATTCCCCACGCCACTGCCAATGACACACTGAAATAATAAAGCAGTATAATGCTTTATGGCTCTACTTCTTTGGCAAATGTACATTGAGGAACACAAGTGATCTAACCTTAACAAAAAATATATTCAAATAGAAAAAACTTTTCTTTCAACACTGCAGAGGACTCCTAAACTGTCCTATTTCTAACATTAGTGCAAAACTTAGTCAACAATATTTTAAGAGAGATAGAAAAAAATCACTGTAAACAACCAAATAAAGTGTAAACGAAATAAATGACACGCTGAAATAATAAAGCAGTATCATGCTTTATGGCTTCTTCTGGCTCTACTTTGGCAAATGTACATTGAGGAACACAAGTGACCTCACTTTTGCAGGCTTAGAGATTAGGTGTCCAGTCTCGGAGAATATTCTCCCAGATGGAACTGATGTCGCCACAACGCGAAGCCTCTTGGCCATGAGCTTGCTAAGCCTGGGGTAGACGTAGGCCCAACTTTTCCACCACTCCAGAGGATCCGCGTTTTTTGGAACAAGAGGCTCCTCTTGGTAAGCCTGCACCTCCATGATGGCGTCTGCTGTGGGATTCCTGCTTCCAGTTGGCACTGTTCCTGCTACCTGCTGGGAGATATAACAATGGGGTTGGAGATAAAAAAATTTATAATGAGATTGTGATAGTAGACTAACATCGTCCAAGATTTAGAGAAAAAATGTTTCATTTATTTTTGCCAACCTTACCCGCTCATGGAAATAGCTCCAAGCAACTGGTGCAGCACTGCATGCACCTTCCCCTTGAATCGGTTCCTGGATGGGTTCGCTGCTGCTCAGAGTGAGTCTTGCTGCTGCAGTTGATATTCTCTGGAAAGCATCGTCTGCAGCTGTGCCATCCGTGAATGCCATCCTCTTCTTGGGTCAAGCGCAGCAGCATCTGCAAGGGTGTGGTTGGCATCCATTCTTCGGAATCTAACTGACACGCTTAAAGACAGTGAGTTGACCATGTCTTTCGCTGCCTGTGTGGTTGCCCTCCTCTGGACATCTGTTATGGCTCTCTGCAATCCCCTGGCCAGCAGCATGACCAGTCACGTAGCTAGTAAGAAAAATATGAATAATATTATAGTGATACAATTATAAAGTTATACGAAGAATGATTTATTACACATTTATTTATTAGGTATCTATTATGGTTTTAAATATTCTTAAGTATATGCAGCTGGTTGCGCCAGCAGAACGTAAGGTCCCATTTAGGCTACGTTGAACGAAAATCGCCCAAACGTTCTTTACACTCTACTAAAAAAATAGCAGTTGCACCAAGCAGATAGTTTCAACGTAACACTAAAGTTATAACTTATATATTTTACACCTCCCCTCTAAGCTGGGTGTAGGTTCCATTTTCTAACGGGATAAAGAACCGTTAAAATACGTTAAAAGATTCAACACAAAAGATGGCTATTCGTTTTGAGCAATGGGAAGAGGAGTTTCAACGCGGTATGTGCCAGGAACGGATTGTCTGTGACCGTATCGATCCATTACTTCAGTATGATGATCAGGGGTTGACACTAAGTTTTCAAAATTACTTGCCCATCGGGCAAGTACAGGTCATGTTCATATATTTACAGAACACGGCCAAAGACTGTGTGCGCCTCGCCATTGCGATACATCCACTGTAAACAGAGCGCATGGTACCCTGGCAGAAAGCTGCTCAGGGCCACATCCCCACCCTACTCCTTGACCCACCTATCTCCTCCTCATTTGCATTAAATCTACAGACACCGAACAGCGAGTTGGGGGAAAGCTCAATGTTGCGACTGGCTGTAGTAGGCTGTTATTCTGTACCAACGCTGCTGAATTTCGGGAATGTCTTAAAATACTGTGTTAGGGGCTCACTAATATCTATATTAAAGCATCTATAAAGTAGCATGCCATGAGACCTTTAAGAGGGCCTCTCTCTGTATAAAGTATATACAGTACATACATCATGGGCGAGCGGTCATAAGTAAGCTATAAATGCAGTGCATGCCCAAGCCCTTCAATAAAAATAATGAAAATATTAATCTGGCAGTGTGTTCAATTAATTATACAATTACCCTTAGTTTTACTGTTTTTGGTTTAAATCCGTGCCTAATCCTGTCCCGTTTCGTCGAAAAAGCTTAAGCTGAAAAGCTCCTGTAAAAACTGAAAAATACACGCCCTGTATGCGCAGCGCACGTGACCACCGACAGTACAGTTGCTAAAGGCCTGCTTACTGGAGATGGGCGTTTGAAATGGCAAAAAAGCTGTCAGTGGAGCAGCGCTTATCTGCCAACTGCGCATGCGCAAAAATGACTTATTGTATTGTTCAGCGGGAAACTGTTCAGTTCATTCATTGGCCCTTTTCTGAAATGGCATTTACTACAGTACTGCTCGTATACTTTGATCGTGACGTAATAGTAGTAGTAAGTAGTATGCAGTAGTGCGCGAAAAAATGTTTTTTTGCAGTAGTAGTACAGTTACCCGGATGATGTACTGAATCGGGCAAAATTCCAGTATACACATCCAGAGCTCACTACGTCGATACTGGTATCCCATAATATGCAGACGCGGCACCGTTGGAAAAAAACCGTTAAACATTTTCGAATAATGGGCGGCGGAAAATGCGAGCGATGAATATAAATGTTTAAGTAATTAGTGTTATTTTTGATGTGATAAGCTTTCGTATGTATTTGTAATCGTGTTGTTTATCATTGTTAAACTGAACAAATGGCTCAAACGATAGCGGAATGCGGCAGCAATGGCAAATATATACGATACATCTGCTTTAATGAATGAAGCTGTCACAGCTAACAGCAGCCGGGTTTTGTCAGATATCGCTATCGATTTAACTTCTGTTGCGGCAATACCATAGCACGGAGACTAAAAAGAGTAGTGTGGTCTTGTTGTAGGGACTTGATGTAGACACCCGCAGCTCTCACTATCAGTTGGGAGATCTACGAATGAGCGGCATGTTCACGGGCAGGAGGAAATGCGGCGCAGAAGGGGGTTCGAGTAAGTTGGTTTAGTTAGACATTACATCTTTTGCATGTAGTCAAAGAACTGTTGTTAGTTTCTCATCCCTTTTCTTTGTAGAGAATTGATTAAGGTTCAGGGGCTAGAGGGGGAAGATGTGGAGGCCACAAAATTTAAAGGAAATGGAGAACTCAAACAAAATATAAGGTAAGGATGTCATGGAAATGTCTTGTTACTTTTTCACAGAACTACATAGTTATGATTATTTGTCATTTTCTGATCTGCTTGCTTGTTCTGTTGTTTTGTAGGAGTTTGAAAGCACCCAGGACAGGGGTGAGCCACTGAGGGAGGAGAGACCCACTGCTGCATCCTGGAAGTGGTAGGGCCAATGGGATGAGGCACACTAGGCGCGGAGGCTCATCAATAAGTCTCCCGTTACTAGTGAAGCTCATCCGCCCAGGATGTGGCAGGTGGTCTCTCTCCCTCAGTGCACACCGAGTACCCAAATCTGGGCAAAAGGAAGAGGGAGAGTCTGAATGGCAGGAAATGTTAAAGGAAATCCAGGAGAAGGAGGAAGAAAGACAGCTAATTCAGATAGAAAGAGAAGAAAGGCGAGAGAGAGGCGATTGAAAGAGAGGATCGGAAGGAGAGAGAGCGGCTGCAGCGTGAGGAGAGGAAAGAGAAGGAAATGCTGAAAGAGAAGAAAGAAGAGAGAAGGAGAAACCAAAGAGAGGGAGGACAGGCGGTATCGGGAGATGAAAGAGGCAGAAGAAAGACGAGAGAGGGAGAGCAAGGCTAGGGAGGACAAGCTGCTCGATGTCCTAAAAGTATTCTTACAAAAGAAATAAAGGAACATTTAAATAAGCATTTTCATGTCTGCTCTTTCATATAATTTTAGAAAATAATGTAGTTATAACAACTCATTTTTTATTGAACAAGTTGTGAATATAATTGTTAGTAAGACAGGACAAGGTTAATAAAACACAAAAAGACGGAACATGGGCATATACACAGACAAAAGACCAACACTAGGAAAAGCAAAAGACTATATACAGGTATACTATTTAACTATTTACAAATGAGTCTCCAGGGTGCAGACCATGTTCAGTACACATGATCTCTCAGTGCATCTATGCAGGCATTTGGTGCAGAGACAGCAGCAGCCAGTCTGCGCCTGAATGTTGTCCCTGGTTCCACAGCATGCTGCATTCATTGTGTGTGTCGGGGAGATCCTGTGGAAAAGTCTCCTGGCTCCACAAAGTCTCCATTTGATAGGTACAAGTTGTGGAGGAAAGACACAGCAGGACACCACCCACTGGGGCAAAGGTTGACTTTACCTATGTGCAGAGATGGGCAGTATTTTAAATTAGATGTATTTTAAAATATGCATTTAATTACTTTTGAGAGTCTCTATTCAACATAAGACAAAAAATAGAAACTAATTGCTGTGACAGACAGATAATTGCATGCCAAGGAAAGCTACTGAATAACAGTGAAATACAAGCATTTTCTCATATTGTCATTTTATGCTCATTTAAATTTCATAAGCATTTGCACATTGACACACACACACTTGTATGTATTATGTTTTCTTTACCTCAAGGGCCTTCAGAAAGATGGATCTCCCACCTGGTCTTCATCATCAACCGAAGGCCCTCTCCCAACAACACACCTTGCTTTGACAGGTGCTTGTTGTAACCTTGCGCCTGTACGGGGCCCTGTACTGGCTCCCGGAATGGGGTCATCAGGCAGATGGGGGTAGCAAGGCAAGCATTAGCCTCCATCGCCTATGATGCACACCACCCAGGTGGTGGGTACAGCTGCTGCACATACACAGAGCTCCACCTGAGCACCCGGCGCATCATGGACCGAGCCAGGAAGGCCCAACAAAAGCATTGAGGAAGCGCCCTTTATGGTCACACAATGGCCTGCAGCTAAATTGAATGGAACAACTTTCTATTTATAATAATCCTCCTGTATTCCCCAGGAGGCTTTATTCTTAATGTGGCTGCCAGTCAATGCTCCCAGCCACACGACGGTTCAAGGCAGGGTGAACCAACCAGCTGGGCGAACCCCCGCTCCGATGACCTCCAGCTCAGCCTCAGACGGGAAACATACAGCCTTTGTGTAGATCTGCAGTATTCCCTTTGCAACCCGATGGACAATCATGTGGACGGTGGAAAGAGGCACATCAAAGGCCTCAGAGACCACTCTGTAGGAAGGTGGCACTGGCCAGCCAGTATATAGAAAAACTGCCACCTCCAGTTCTCTCCCCCAGCCATGGATGTGCTCATCCACCAGGGCCTCCACAAGGGCATTCACGGACTCCCTAGAAAGACCGGAAAGTCTTTCTTTAGGTCGCCGGTCACCAAAAAAAGGGAAACAGCTGGGGTTTTTGTCATTCTCAGCTGACAATACTGACCCCCTAAGGTGAACCCTGAATGAAGGGAAAACTCTGTTATTTAAATCCATTTTCATTTATATGCATTGTACAAATAGTTTTACTATATTTGATTAAAATGTTGTTATTTGTGTTGTCTCACTGAGGTTTTATTAACTCCTGTCTTACTGCTTTAAGGCAGAATGATATCAAACTGTTCTTCTGTCCATAAATTCCTAGCTAACAGGTTAAAGCCAATAAAGCCACTGCTAACTTATCTCTAATTAATGTATTATACTTACGTAGCGCGCCTCCTGCTGCTGTAATATTACCGCAACTGCCGTTTTATTCAGCAGTGCCCTTCTCCTGCGCCTCCTTGCCTCATTGTTAGACTTAACAATGGAAAAGTGCGACATGTTAAATGGTAAAAAAATTAAAAATGTTTCAAAATTGGTAAAAAAATATATCGGCCCTATGAAAAAAAAAAATATATGCGTAAATTTAGGGGGAGAGCCGGCTCGAAAACCACGCCAGTCTGACACGTCAAATTCGTCACAATTGTTTTGGTCATGTGACTGTGTAGTGCACTGCATGATACTTGTCATACTTGCATACTATACTGCATACTAGGGCGGGGAGTAGTATGTAGTGCACAGTATATACTGTGTCAGTACGCAGTATGTGGTATGTAGTATAACATTTCAGAAACAGCCATTGTGTAGCCTGGTCAAAATGGCTGAAAATATTAATTCTATTCAGGCTTTGCGTTCAGTGCCGTTTTCCGCGAGAACTTTTGAGGAAAAAAAAAACTATACCTAGTCAAAAAACGGTGGGGAATTGAGAAATCTGCGGGCGCTACTAGCCTTAGTTCGTTTTAAAAAACACACCGGCAACAGCGCCTACTGATCTGAGAACGTGTCAGTGAGTTACTGTAAATGCTGTGTGCGGAAAAACCAGCTGTGGTCTGTGATTGAGGTGCAGACGGGTGAGTTTGGAGCTGACGACCGCTTCGTTACATTTTTCTCATTGAAAAACTATACAACTGGCATTTAGATGATGTTCTCCATAAAAAATAAGTGAAATACTGTAATAACAATTCGGTTTTAGTAATCAACCACTTATAGTGATCAAATGTACTCTGGACCAACGTGATCACTACAAGCTGTTTCCACTAACCATATTATATTTTTTATTAAAAAATATAATGCCCCCCCACGGGCGCGCATGGTATTGACACTTCAGCTTGACCACAGTAAAAAGTCACCGCTCGCCACTGACATACATTATACCTGTGTATATTCTGAGAAACACTCCAATCCAAAATGCATTTACATTTCGTTCTGTCCAGTACGAATAAAGTCAATTGTGCTCTGGGACATGATTGAATAGATTACTTTTCGTGAGAACAAAAGCTTTTTGAGTCTCTCTCTCTCTCTCTCTCTTTTCGTTCTTCTCTCTCTCTCTTCTCTCTCTCTCCTCTCTCTCTCTCTTCTGCTCTCTCTCTTCTCTCCTCTCTTCTCTCTCTTCTTCTTCCTCTCTCTCTCTCTCTCTCTCTCTCTCTCTCTCTCTCTCCTCCTCTCTCTCTCTCTCTCTCTCTCTCTTCTCTCTCTCTCTCTCTCTCTCTGACAATCTTGCTCTGGGACACAATTCAATAGATTAACGTTCATGCAAATGAGCTCACAATCGTGCGATACTGGGTTGAAAGAACACACTGACAGCAGCAGAAATGGGTCTTCAATGAGATGACATTAATACACAACACACAGGCACGTAAAATACCAATTGTGAGCACAATAAACACCTGAATGTGACCTTATTGACTTCAAAACTTTTGCGTTACACACACACATGCTTGGGCAAGCCAAAGAAAATTTATTTTTGGTAGCTACATTAGCTAAAATAAAACAACCCTGAAAATAGTCATGCATAAAATTATCTTACATTTATGTAGAACCTCAACTTCAAATAATCACATGTAAGAAATTAAAAAACATCAACCGGAGAACTATGTCTAGTCAACGCCATCTCCACTAAGACATCATGAATCAAACCTCCTTACAACTGGCGCAGAGGTTTCATCGCCAGGTGATGGCCCTCCCTCGCCTCTCCCTCGCCCCTAATTACTATTGGACAGGCAAGCATTGTTTTTAGCCTTTAGCTTCTACCAGGATTACACCCGGATATGTAGCAATATAAATGGGGGTCCCCACAGACAAACGGCCAATCTATAACATCGTATTTGTTACAAGAATTACAGAACTGCTTAGGCTTCATATTGTTTTTCTAGGTTAAATATTGACGTTGTTTAGGCTCTGCGACGTCCTCAATGGTAAGCTTTGTGATGGAAAATTTACATGTTATGTTTTCTTATTATTAACTTTAATTTACTATTCTGTCTGTGATCTGTGTGTTGGAAAATCTGCATGTTGTATTGTGTTGTATTTGCTTTATGTATGAACTTCTTGTTGTTGTTTCTTATGATGCAAATCATCCTGCCTGCTCAGTTTAAAGAGGGTCAACCAAAGTGTGAACCTTGGATGTTCCGAGTGATAGCCTCCAGTTGTCGGCCCGTTCCTCTCCTCTCCTTTGATGGAACTGTTCTCGTATATATAACCCAATCTGACCTTTTGTCATGGGCCTGTTCCTCTGTCCCCCGGGCAGCGGAGGTAATAAAGTGGTCATAAGGCAAACGCAAACCTGTACTTATGACATCTTGGAGAGCTTCAATCAAAAGATTACCATCTGGTAAAACAACGATTTTTGGATTGAGGGGGCGGCTCCCCTACAGAGCCCAACAAGAAGTGAATAAGAACTCATTACTTTAACCCCTCAGTGGACTTCTCCCTGCGAGCCTTCTGATAGACGCAGGGCGAACTTCCATCTGAGGCCTCAGATTAATATTGTATGTCTGTTGTTATTATTTGTTGATGCATGTTATGATGCGTTTTTGTTGGTATTATCTTTACAAATATATATGACCATAATTGTACACAAGTATCATCTTGCATGAGCTATAGAGTGGCATTAGGGAAGATTCGAATGTTAAAATCTGTGTTGTATCAGTGAAATAAATAAGATACATTTTGTGTCTTGCATACATTTGTAAAGAACGAAAACAGACTGTAACTGGTCAACATTTGACCTGTTAGTAGGGCTGAGCCATTTTGCCCAAAAATAAGATCTATAATTTTTCAAACTAGTGGCAAATTTTCAATCAAACCATGATCTCTTTCAGTTTTTCTCTAAAAAAGCAAAGTATTCCTCCATCGCTGGCCCATCCTAATGAACCCCTTTTTGTTCTCCATAAATGTGGAACATGTAATTTTGCGCTGTAAAATGAAATCATATCTACCACCCTTTCTGTTCATGAGGAAGGACTTCTGCTGCCAAGGTTAACATGCTTTTTTGTACGCTCTTTTTGGCTTGAGCTTGCTTCTGCATTTCCTGGTACTACACACACCTGCAATTGACCCGCTCTGTTGCATGTAGGGATGCCACCTTTCTCCCTACCAAGTAAGGCACAAGTGCCTCTTTTGTGCCTCATTTGGTAGGTAGAAACCAACAAAACCAGAAAAAAATTAAAATGGCAAATCTGAAAGACCAGTGGGGTATACTGCGAACCTCGCTGAACATACCCAGGCTTTCTTGGGTAAGCCTTGATCGAAAGAAACGCAACTCGCGATCAGAGTTAAATGGTACTACAATGCTCACTTAGGATTCCATTAGTCAAGCCATGTTTTCCGCTTTAGGTTCAATGCGCTGTGGCAGACGCCAGGGAGGAGTGGTGATTGAAGGGAGATATGTGGCCGCATGCTGGCTCCACCCCCAAGCCTTACATGGACTTCCTCCCTTAACGATGCAAGCCTGAGGAGCATTAGGCAGGAGTGCTTGGGGATAAAAGGAAAGCATGCAACCACATGGCAGGAGGGCCTACTACAGAGAGCATCTGCGTGAGCGTCTGTGATCCTTGTACAAGAGTGTAAGAGACCCGGAACTTTATCGATTACTTGTGTACCGACCGCTTTGTATGAGGACCCTCCCGGTGACGACCCCTGGACACGGACTCTGGATACTCTGGATTACGGACTCTGGATTGCTCTTTTCCCCACCTTGGTGACCATTATTTACTCTGTGAATAAAGCACCCATTTGAACTGCTCTGTGTTGTGTTTATCATTTAACGTGGTGGCGTGGAACCCCACACTCGACCCGCTACACGTGGTGGAGAATGCGTGTTTGTAGCCAAATGTTACGCCCCAGTCTAGGGGTGACTAGGGCCTAACATGAATGAGCCCCCGTCTTCACCAACTCCCAAGTAGCCACAACCCAAATCACAATTTTGGTGTAAGGAATGATTTATTTATGCAAATTATTAAGTAAACATATATATATATATATATATATATATATATATATATATATATATATATATATATATAATACAATCTTCAGGGCGGACAAGGCCAAAATAACACATAAAACAGTCCTATCTTGAAAAGTAGGAGAATAGCCCTAAGGAAACCAACAAATCTTACCTCCCTATCTAAGTAAAACAAGAGAAAACACCGGAAACAAAACTGGCAGTCCACCCCTTACTATCACACAAATTAAACTATCAACTATTACCGTGCGTTCACACCAAACGCGACGGGGCGACAAGATCCCATACAAAGTGAACGTAGAGACGCGTATCGGGCGAAATTTTCGCGAGAGAAAACTGGCGACAAATGTTGATTTGTCGCGCCACACTTTCGCCGTCTTCTGGCGAGCGCGTTCACGTGGATTTGTGGCGCGACAGATTCGCTCGAGTTCAAATTTTTCAACTTTGACGCGAACTTCGCGTGATGACGCGTGATTACAGCCAATCAGCGTTCACTTCATTGAGTGACGTAGCGTTCACTTCCCGCTCAAGCTAAAGACATGCAATGCTTGTCTTTAAATGCTTTTGTCTTTAAAAAGGTAAAGACATGCAATGTCGGACATGGTTGTGAAATGGAGGACCTGGAGTCAAGTTGTGGCGCTCTCTCTCTCTCTATGTCGTCCTCAGACGAGTCGTCCAACGTCGTCTCCAGCTGGTTTCTCCATTGTTAGACTTTATACAATGCTAATTAAGGACTGTGGGGCGCGCAACTCCTCACTATCCTACTCCGGCCGTTTCAGTCATTATAGCCTTATCCGCCCTTTGTTCGTTTCCCTTGTGAGGATCGGAAGAGACGCGAGCAACATCTTTGGTTTATTGTTTGAAGTAGCCTTCTCCTAGATGGGTTGCCTTTCAAGGCTGGGTGCCATCTACCCACTATTTACACATAGCTGGGGACGGTATCTCGCAGACGCAGAGCACTCATAGCATACAGCACCTGGTTTTCCTAGGCGGTCTCCCATCCAAGTACTAGCCAGGCCCGACCCTGCTTAGCTTCCGAGATCAAGACGAGATCGGGCGTACCGGTGGCGCGACAGATTCGACAAAACTTGCACAGCGACAGATTATGATGTGTGGCGCGACAAAACTTCGGCGACAACGACGAACGGGCGACAAATTTCGCGTTTGGTGTGAACGCACGGTCAGGTAACATGCAACAAGGCAGAACGACAGTGTGGCCGGTTGGGAGAGGAAGAGGACGGGGAAAAATGCCAGCTGCCCCCAGACGGCCGCCATCTTTGCTCCCTTTGTAGCGGTTGGTTCCCGGCTGCAGCCAACCACAGGCCAGGGCTCGAACCTCGTTCACCAATCATCTCCACATCCTGGCACACTCATCTATGCATGTCAAGAAAAAAGAAAAAAAGGCACAGGGCACACAAGCACACCGAACAAAAGAATGACCACAGTCATTACATGAGGACCCTCCCGTTGACGACCCCTGGACACGGACTACGGATTACGGACTCTGGATTACGGACTCTGGATTACCCTTTTCCCCACCCTGGTGACCATTATTTACTCCGTGAATAAAGCACCCATTTGAACTGCTCTCTGTGTTGTGTTTATCATTTAACTTGGTGGCGTGGAACCCCACACGACCCGCTACACGTGGTGGAGAATGCACGTTTGTAGCCAAACCAAGTTACATAGATACACCAACACAGGGACAACAATGGAAGCATTGATGAAACAGCTAGTGGAATTGAGCATTGCAAACCAGGCTATGACCCGGGAGCTGGTGGGACGCTGCCAGCCGAACATGGCTGCAGGTGCTGCAGCTTCCTGTCCTGCCCCCAGCAGGTTTATTTTAAAGCAGACAGAGACTGAAGATATAGAGGCATACCTCCAGACCTTTGAGAGGACGGCGGTTCGGGAGACTTGGAATACAGAACATGTGCCAGCCTACTCGCACCTTTCCTGTCAGGCACAGCACTGAAGGCGTATCAGGATCTGACGGACAATTAGGCCTCCAACTACGAAGGGCTGAAAAAGACATACTACGCCGGTATGGGTACACATTGATAAGTAGGTCACAGAGATTTCATGATTGGACTTACGACGCATTGGCGTCGCCGCGCTCACAAATGCACAATCTAATTAGGTTGGCCAAAGGCTGGCTGATGGCTGCCCCACTGACGCTTATGGCCACAGAGAAAGTGGTCATGGACAAATTCTTACGATCCCTCCCATACGAAGCTAAAAAGTTACCCAACCAAGCTAACCTGCAGAATGCTTATCAGTTGGTGGAGTTGGTGGAAGGTCACCAGGCCGCTGTGGAAGTCCTACGCAGTGGACGTCCACTGAGGGGTGAACCCAACCCTCGCTCAAAGGAGCGGTATCGGATATGGATGGAGGACCACGGCCAGATCCCGGCCAGGGTGACACAAAAAGCCAGCCCCCCGAGACGACGGCCCTTCCTGAACCCAGACAGCAGGAAGTGCTACGAGTGCGGCGAGCCGGGACACATCGAATCGTGATGCCGTAGGCATCAGCCAGTGAGTTAACAACCGGGCGTCCCTGTAGATTGCTGACGATTTGCTGGGCAGAGGAAAGTGGTCCTTCTCCAGTCACTCCGGTGAAGACCAACGGAAGGGACATGACAGCCATGTTGGACTCCAGGAGTATGGTCACCCTGATCCGACCAGATTTGGACTCAGGAGTATGGTCACCCTGATCCGACCAGACTTTGACCAGTTCCCGAGCTTGACAGAGACCAGAATCATGCATACACGATGAGACTAAGAACTACCCCACTACCCTCCTTCACCTACAGACCACAAAGGGGCAATACACAGGGCCAGTGGGAGTCGTCCCAAACCTGCCTGTGCCGGTACTTATTGGGAGGGACACCCCACTGTTTAGCCAACTGTGGGCCAGTTTGGCTGGAGAGGGGGGAGATCGGGGGAACCTAAAGGATAGAGGACACCGGACGAAGGGCGAGGGCAGATAGGAGGGAGGTCCGGATGTGTGGCCTACGAGAGGTGGACCCACAGGGGTCAACCAAACTTCTATCGGGAAGTGACGCAGGAGACGCAGGACAGGACGCAGGGGAGGCGAGTATGGGCGATCTGTTCCCGATGGACCACAAGGCGACGCCAGAGCCTGCCTCATTATCAGGACGGTTTGACACGGCCCAACTGGAGGATCCCAACCTGACGAGTGCTCTCCAGCAGGTGACCGTGGTGGAAGGGAAGGCCATCGAGGGGGTAGGCCTGATCACATACCCTCCTTTTGCCATCAAAAACAAATTGTTGTATCAGGTTGTAAAGACGAATGACGACCATGTAGAGTTGTTGTTGGTGCCCCGTCCCTTTGTTCAATCAGTCCTGCAGCTGGCACACTCCCACTTTCTTAGGGCTCATCTAGGGGTGGAGAAGATCCTGGACCGGATCAAGGCAAGATTCCACTGGCCGGGGGTAAAGAGGGCAGTGGCACCAAAACCGCATTTCCGTGGCCCATTAATCCCCCCACCCATTATTTCAGTTCCTTTCAGCAAGATTGCCATGGACCTGGTGGGATCACTACCCAAGAGCAGCCGGTGATACTGGATTATGCCACTAGGTACCCCGAAGCCATTCCACTGTGCACCATGGCCTCAAAAGGAATTGCCAGTGAGTTGGTCCTGATGTTCTCCCGGGTGGGCATTCCCGAGGAGATATTGCAGGGCTCCAGACTGTGACCAAATGGTCGCATTTTGCGACCAGAATTTGAGAGTGTGAGACCGAATTTTCCATCTGGTCGCACATGTACGACCAGTAAATGTGCCCTTTTTTTTTTTTACACGTTGAACATGGAAGGGGCGCGTCAATGAATCCAGAATCTTTAGCAGGCCAATGAGTGTAGAAAGGATAGGAAATGGCCACTGTAAGTGGTTAATGTGGTTAATGAGGGTCCTAGAAATTATCGAGCGTGCATAAAGGTCTGTGCGAAGGAGAAAGATTTCACACAACTGTTGCCTCGTTCTTCCGACCTTCGGCTAGTATGCCACTGCAAGTCATTCCTGCACAGGTCTTATTTTACAAACCCCGCACCCGCCCCTACCCGCTATACTTCAAACCGCATCCGACCCGTGTTCCGACAGTAGCCTAACCAGACCCGCTATAAATTGATATCGACACTCGACCTGCACCTGATGGAAAATTAGAAACATTAGATGGGATTAACACTATCTGGTGTTTGGCTTTCCCCTTTAGATTGTTGTGCAAAAAAAGCACATCATTCACTGTTGACGGATTTAGTTGACTCCTCCGCTCCTGATTAACATATCCAGTACCGGTGAAGTCTTGCTCGCAATCGCAAAACCCGCGCCCGACCCGCGCTGTTCAGGCGTCCGACCCGACTCGTTTCATCCAACTTGTGGGGGTCACCTAAATCAGTGCAGGACTCCGCTCCAGGTGCCATAAAGGGCTTTTCACACGGGAGGCCTTTGTCGGGCCTGATAATGCATTCTCAATGGAGGCGAGTGGGCAGAGAGGAGGCTCAGCGTCCTGTCAAGCGGCACGACAAGCGGGCGCACTCCCGTGAAACTGTCGTTTCCGTACTTGTCGAACGCATGCATGCTCAAACCTGGAAACCGTTGGGATAGACAATAAAATGTGACACTGAATTTGAAACAGCACATGATAATTTCTGCATCTATTATCAGTGTGTGCCCCTAAAATATCTGGTTGCGCCCCTAAAATATTCAGTTAGGGGCCACAGTGCTCCTAGTGAAAAAAGTAAGTCTGGAGCCCTGTATTGACAGACCAGGGAACCCCGTTAATGTCACGAACCATGAAAGACCTCTGCAAATTAATACAAATAAAATAGTTGCGCACCTCAGTATACCACCCACAGACCGATGGAATTGTGGAAAGGTTCAACCGGACCCTGAAGCAAATGCTGAAGAAGGTGATGGAGGTGGACGGACGGAATTGGGACCAGCTGCTTCCCCATCTCATGTTCTCGATCAGAGAAGTGCCCCAATCATTGACCGGCCACTCCCACCTTGAAGTCCTTTATGGGAGACGACCCCGGGGGCTGCTGGATATAGCTAAAGAAGCCTTGGAACAGCAACCGTCGCCCCATTGAACCATGGTGGAACACGTGGGAGACATGAGAGACTGGAAGGCCACCTTGTGGCCCCTGGTGCGGGAACCCATGCAGGGGGCCCAGGTTGCCCAAGCACGGGTCTACAACAGAGGGGCCCAACAGCGAGACTTCCAGCCCGGTGATAAAGTGTTGGTACTTGTCCCCACAACAGAGTGTTAGTTTATGGCACGGTGGAACGGGCCATACGAAGTACTTGAAAAGGTAGGGGAGGTTAATTATAGAGTCCGACAGCCGGGACGTAGGCGCCCGACTCAAATTTACCATGTGAACCTATTAAAGAAATGGAATGCTCGGGATGTACTCCATTTCTCCAAAGAAGGCTACCAGCGAAACCGGGCCTGTCAAGATGCCCCTAGGGGAACAGCTGAGCCCAGCACAGAGGCAGGAGCTCATGGAGTTGGTCGACCGGAACCAGGATGTGTTCTCCAGTGAACCGGGCCACACCAATCTGGTACAGCACCACATCATCCCTACGCCCGGGAAAAAGGTGGCATTGAGACCCTACCGCATACCAGAGGCCAGGAGAGCGGCCATCAGGACCGAGGTAAAGACTATGTTGGAAGCGGGAGCTACTGAGGAGTCAAACAGTGAGTGTTGCAGCCCCATAGTGTTGGTGCCGAAACTCGATGGCACCATACGCTTCTGCAATGACTTTAGGAAGTTAAATGAAATATCTAAATTTGACGCCTACCCCATGCCCCGAAAAGATGAACTCATAGAACGGCTAGGGACCGCCTGGTATATCAGCACACTCGACATGACAAAGGGTACTACCAGAGGTTTATTCCCGGTTTATTCCCGTCCCTAGCTAGCCCCCCTAACAGATCTGACCAGGGATCGGCTGCTTGCCCAAGTGAAATGGACCGAGAAGACGGAGAAAGCCTTTCAGGACCTAAAGGGTGCACTGTGTTCAGGACCCGTGCTGGTAACCCCGGACTTCGCCAAACCAATGGTGGTGCAGATGGATGCGTTGAAAACAGAGGTGGGGGCAATGTTGTCACAACTACAAGAAAGTGAGGAACACCCGATCATTTATGTTAGCCAAAAATTGTTGACGAGGGAACAAAATTAGGGACTCTGGATTACCCTTTTCCCCACCCTGGTGACAATTATTTACTCTGTGGATAAACCACCCGTTTCAACTGCTCTGTGTTGTGTTTTATCATTTAACTTGATGGCGTGGAAACCCCACACCCACTGGCCTACTACAGCGCGTTCATGTGAAAGGGGCGTTTATCGCACCATTTTACTCACCTTTACAAATTCGATAGATCAAGAGCAACGTCCAACCTGCTTTATTCTATAATTTTGGGAATTCACTTTAAATCCACCCTATATAAGAAATGTATTGCATATGTTTTTAACTGCAGAGAGGTAGTGGATTAGTATAAGACCCAAACGCCAGCGACCGGGGTTCAAATCTCGCTGGTCTAGCATCATGCCTTTTGCCCCCATAGATGTGGTGCAAGCACGGCTTTGAAAATATGGCTTCAAGTTCGAAATTAGCACAAAAATATAATTCTACAACCTTCAGCGAATAAGTATTTCATATGCATGATAATTGGGACCTTTTTAAGCTTCACATAAATCCACATCACTTAGGAGACGAACCGCGCACGCAGAAATTCAAGGCTGATGCGCTACTTCCACTCTCCCACGAAGACACAATATGCAACAGTAAGCATTGTCTACATAGGGTCCAACAAGGACGATCAAATAGCGAATTCCCTCTGATGAGAACCTGTATCTCTCATAAAGAATATTCTCAGGCTTAGAGATCGGTCCCAAAAGAGCCTCTGTCGGAGAGACCCCTGTACGAAATGGGATCCGAGGTCCACGGGAACACCCACAAATGGTGACGCCATTGTCAAAGAAGGGACTATGAAGCTGCGCACGCTGATCTAACCTCCTGACCAGGTTTGGTTGAGAGCATAAATCACCATGGTGATACAGCGATGCTAAAAGAGATCAACTCCCGTGTGACACCTAACCTAGGCTTTGAGCTCAACATACCACGCTAACCCATTAAGCGTGGTTCATAGTACAGGCCACATCACTCACAGAGTCTACTTTTTTCATGGATATTTTGGCTGCTCTTGATTGATTTAAGCAGTGCTTTGTCCTTTTGTACAGCCAGAAGTCGTTACATGACATGTCACAGTTGTTAAGACCATTTAATAGTCCTCAGAGAAAAGGTACTTTGAACATGGCACACTGAGGAAAAATCTGACAATCCTGAACATCAAGTTGGGTTTCCCTATGTATTAGAAATACTTCCTCCCACATCTCACTGCTGTATTTGGTGTCCGACATGTCAGATACATGTCTCTGTCATTCTGAGGGCAGCCACCAACAGCTCCAGGTCAATTTAATTTGTGGCCTTGAAATACCTATTCTATGGCCAGAAAAATACTCATGTCTTGGCCAAGAACAAATTACACTGTGGCCAGAAAAATACGTTTTTAATCATTTTAAAACTTTTGAGGGCTCGGAGTGATGTTGTCACTTCCATGTCCAGTGCAAGATTGCACACATGCCATTGGCAATGGCCAAATGCCAGTGAGCGACAATTGTTTCAATATCCTCTTGCTGCAAAAACCAGGTGTGCAGTCCCGCTGGGATATTTCCCCAATACCCAACTCTCTCGCTCTCCTCGTCCGCCCTTCAATAGGAGCTCTTCCTCCATAAACTCTGGTCAAACAAACATGGGTGACTACTGAAATCAAGTGGTCGAAATCCGGCAGACAAAATAGTCCAACTGTAATAATAGCTCATTTTTCCAAAGTATGAGCTTTACCATAGGTTACACTTCATACGTGTTTCTGTCTTCATTTTCTTTAATAGCCAAAGACAAATTTGACTTATCTCCCTAATAGGATATTAACAGATTCAACTGCACCACAGGCCATCTTCCTACATAGGAATAAACAAAAAGATCTTCATAATGTGTAAACTTATCCTATCTTATCTACTCCTATCTCAAGAAGTAGACTACATATCGTGTTTCTGTCTTCATTTTCTTTAATAGCCAAAGACAAATTTGACTTATCTCCCTAATAGGATATTAACAGATTCAACTGCACCAAAGGGGATACAAACCGATAAAAGGGTAATTAAGGTGAGACAGAATTACTGAAATGAGGGGAAGAACCTGCTATCAGCAGCCTAAAAAGAGCCACCAAATCCCAGCTCATCCCATTCCTGCACTAATCTGTCAACAAAGAAACGATGATGCAGGGAATAATGGGATTAGCCGACTGAAAGCAGCGCAAGCTCAAGGACACACACCTAGAGTACGTACACACCACCATTTGATGAAAGAAGAAGAATGCGCTGAATCTTGGTATCGTACCCACTATCACTTCTACCACCAATAGGCCTGATATTGGAATCCAGATCACCAGAGCCCGATTTCAAATGTAGAAAATGACTCCTGTTTTCTAATGAGAGCTACAGTTTCAAATGGTGCATTGTAGTTATATGGTATACAAAGGTATGTCACTGTTTTCACAGGGCCCCTGTTTTACCGCCATGTGTGACGTCGCCATTACAAGCTAATCGAAAATGTCCCTTCTACTGTAATCCAAAAGTGGGTAGCGTCCAACTTGAAGTATGATGGACAGATCAGCCGACTAGTTGATACAGTCCACTGGCTAGGCTGGTAGCTTGACCTAGACCAGCGGTTCTCAAAGTGTGGGAGCGCGCCCCCGTGGGGATAGAGACGTGACGGTGGCGGCGAACAAACGGAGGAAATTTTCACTAACTGCGTTTTTTCATGAATTTTGATCTTGGATTAATTGGAATACGATCTACTTCGTCTAAGCA
>OLKM01002738.1:23792-34718 GCA_900291075.1 Melanogrammus aeglefinus | reverse complement strand
CAGCTTCACCATGCTTCTGGGGATCATCTACTGCGTTAACCTTGAGTATCCACGAGCCATGAATATTCCTTTGAGTTCCTGCAGAGGGTAGTGATGAAGATCAAACCAGATGAGACCTCTGCCAGAGTCCACGGTGTCCGAAACAAGCTCCGAGGTATAAACTGTAAAGCATGCTCGGGAATGGAATGGTAATGCAAAAAAAATGACGTGATTGTGTTTTTGTTGTTTTACTGTTGTAGTGTACGTTCATCGCAGCGCTCAAACACCGCCACGAAGGTGTGGGAACTACTGGTTGTGTGTAACGTTCATAGGCACGACAACACCTCCAGAGTTGGAAAACTACTGTTGTAGTGTACGTTCATGCACGCAAATGCCCAGAGTGGGAAACTACTGTTGTAGTGTACGTTTCATGGCATACGCAAAATTGCCCAGAGTCAGTGGGAAACTAACTGTTGTAGGAGGACGTTCATGCCACTGCAAAATGCCCAGAAGTGGAGAAAATCTACTAGTTATAGTGTACGTTCATGCACGCCAACACCCAGAGTGGGAAACTACTGTTGTAGTGTACGTTCATCAAATTTGTGATTTTGTAGCTAATTGTTAAGTGAAAACAAGACATTATTTTAGATAATCTTAACTTGATAAGCTGATTCAAAGAAATTACTTAATTGAAATTACAAGGTTCAACCCACTAAAGAGGAGTGTACGCCGGAATGCATATTGATGAAAACACATTCTTAAATTTAAATTACAAGTTGAAGCCACTAATGGGGTTAAGTAAACAGAATACACATAGTTAGTTCACTTTATTTTGAACTTGCATAGCAAAGTTGAAACAACCATAACTGTTCAGTCATGTTGACTCACAGAAGGTAATTCAAAGCAGACTCAAAATAATGAGTTGTTTTTACTTGAAATATTAAGGCAGCATGGGAAACTTATAATTTTAAGTAGAACCAAGTAGATATTTTTTACAGTATAGCTTCCACTCTAATCAATGAGACCATTTCCATCGGGCGTGGCTGCGGAACGTCTCAGCAGCGCCGCAGCGCTTTCACTCCATAGCATTCTATTTTTGACGGCAAGCCGTTTGCGAACCGCGTCAATTTAACAAGAGCAGATCGACCGCCGGGCAGGAAGTGAAAAAGTAAAAGCGCAATGAGCACCCGGGGGGGTGTACAGAATAAAGACAATAACTCAAGCTGCATGTAGCCTATCGACAACGGTTAGGCCAATGGCCGGAGAAGGACAAAAAAACCGTGCATTTAATTGCGAGTAGTTTTTGGGAGTGGGAGTACTTAGGTTTTAGGGGATTATCGCGTGATCTCGTGATCTCGGCGTGAATACGGCTGGCTCGGAAGGCAGCGCTGCGCTGCCGTAGAGGCCCCGTGCCCCACTACTTCCGTCAGTTGTTCCAATTGCCATGTGACTTTGGAATGGGGCAGGGACGCGTATAAGTGCAGTTGTGGATCCGTCCGTTTTCAGGGGTTGGAGCGTTCGCCACCGTCAGAAAGTTGGAAAAATGTTCAACTTTTTCGCAGTCCGACGGATCCGTCAATCCAATCAGATCCTATGCAAATTTCAAGCACTGTGACGCGAAAACTCGGGCCTCGATACTGGGAAAGCGGGAGAAGCGGCGAGAAGTTAATTTAAAAAATGGAGCGGGAAGCGATTTTGATTGGCTGACGGATGCCTCTGCAAAGACTTACTCCCCCATGCCGTCCGCCAACGCCCTTCCCACGTCCGTTGACTGACGGTGCAGTGGGCACTTTTGAGGACGTAACCACGCCCAGTGGGAAATGCCAGCGCAGGGAGAAAGTCGCAGCTGTTCCGCGGCCATAAGCCGTGCGCAAAGCCGTAACGCGTCCGGTGGAATCGCCGGTGGGTGAGGCCTCAAAAACTCAAAAGTGTTTGGTGTTTGTGGGTTAGTGTTGTGAAAGGTGGAAAAGTGAAGTACTTAAGTTGCCCGTCTGGCTGAATATACTTTTCTGCAAATTACTGTAAACTTTGAAATATCATTAATATATTTTAATGTTCAGGTGCAATTAGTCTGTGTTTTTAAATTTGTATTAAATTATAGATAGAGGAAATCATTTACCCCTGGGATGCATGTTGGCTAAATTCATTGATTTTAGCATTAGCTAAGGCTACACAAAAAGCTGGGCTCATTAAAACAAGTTTTATCTATTTTTCATGTCCGCAAAAGAGCTGTTTACCCATATGGCCATAGCCTAATAAAATTAAATTAAGAAACTGAAAACAGGACAGCTTTTCTCAATTTTAATGATGATCAACTAGCAAAAATAATTATTTCACTAAAAAAACACAAGAGAGCTAGCAAATGTTTAGCAGGGCTAATTGTGGTGTTAGCTAAAATAGCCACTTTTGAGCTGGCGGTCATAGACGCATGAATGTTTATAATCCAGGGCCCAGGCAACAGCTAGGGCTGTTAGCAACTGCACATGCTGTGGTTATAATTAGCAAGCTCTCACTTTTTATTATTTTGTGTATTTATTTGTTTATTTATATTATGTTAAACTAATTGTACCAAAACTTCTTAACCACTGAGTCCTGTGCAACTGTCGCGCTGAGCGGAGAGACCTCCCCTATCTCCTCGCCTGAAGCCCTGGCCGGTGCCGCGCGGTTCCAACCCTATCGCCTGATCTTGGCCTCGCCGCCATTCATCGCTCTCCGGATACCACCTGGCCGGCGGCTGGTAGCCTGGTGGAATGCACAGGGACGAGGCCATACTTGTGGCCCCTGGTGCGGGAGAACACATGCGAGACGGTCCCAAGGATGCCCAAGCAACGGGTCCTACAACAGAGAGGCCCAACAGCGAGACTTCCAGCCCTGAGATAAAGTGCTGATACTTGTCCCTACAACAGAGTGTAATGGAGCAGCGCAGGGCACTGAAAGGTGGGAGGAGATGCGCCTAACCTGCTGCTTTCTCTTTGTGTGTCGAAAAATGGTTCAAGGCGCCTACGGAGCTGGATAAGCCCGCCCAAAACTTACTTTCCACCACTATTTTTCTTTTGCTCCACAGACATGGCTGATATCACCAACATCGTTGCACTGTATTTGTCGTGGGAGTTCGAGAGTAGGAAACCCAAACGCCGTCTGTTTGGGTGCATGACATCCTCTGTAAGGTGCTCAACAGCTGGGTGAGTTTCTCATCTAAACCTCCTCCAGGAACTCCGCACTGAATGACAGCCGGCTTCAAGCAGTAAATTTTGGGTTGACTGGGGCATGTTCAATGACCTGCTAAGCCCGGTTGGTGGCAGGATTTCCTGTCAGGAACAGTCCAACTACAGGCGCTCCATATCTGCTGGGCGCGCTGCCATCTCGTCTCTGGCAGGTGACGTGAGGGTCACGGTCACGGTGCTTCGCGGTGCTAGTGTAAGGAGCGTAAAAAGTGCGATTTTTAACTCCGCACGTAGGTGCGTTGGACGCATTATTTAGGTGCGTCTAACGCGCTGCTTTAACACGTGTGAAGCAGCGATCTGACGCACCTAAACCAGCAATGGTTCCCCCTATGGCAAAAGATGCTGGATTTTCTCATGCTCTAACCGTGTTCTGTTAACGCGTTCAGTATGGCCGTACCTTAAGTTTTTCTGGGCCCGGTGGAAACGGGCCAATAAGGCGAAGTACTGTGGAGGTTATGGGGATGGTTAAGGAGGAGATATCCGACACAGCTGCGAGCTGACTAGGGCCTGACCATGTGAAACCTACAATGGAACTGTTCTGGGATGTACTCTGCTCAATTTCTCCAAAGAAAAGTGCTACGCCGCGAAACGCAGGCCTGCCAGGAGGTGCCCCTAAGGGAACCCAGCACAGGAGGCCAGAAAGCTCAATGTCCGACGGAAACAGGATGTGTTCTCCAGTAAACCGAGCCGCACCAATCTGGTACAACACCACATCATCACTGAGCCCGGGAAAAAGGTGAAAATGAGACCCGACCGCATACTGGAGGCCAGGAGAGAGGCCGTCAGGACAGAGGTAAAGACTATATTGGAAGCGGGAGTCATTGAGCAAACTGCTCAATTAAAATGAACATACCGTGATATAATACCGTTACCGTCTATGCCTTAAATCGTACCGTTGTATACATTTAGTCCATACCGTAACAGCCTAATTTGAAGAAGAGCTCACCTTTTTTGCTGGTGGATATATTTAGCAAGTAATAATTTGTGGATTTTTAGGACCTTGTCAACGCCGAGTACTGCACAAACGTAGGTAGACCTTGTATAGAAAGAGACGAACAGACAGTAGGGTAATTTAGATAATACATTTTGGCACGGGTGTGGTCCTAAGGCTTATACACCAACGGAGGCGAGAATTTCTCTATAATAAAGAGCTACATTTGCATGCCAAGTCTGTCATTTGAAATCTTTCCAATTGTATTGTTTGCTACAACCTCCGTAATGAATATTCACGCTAAATCCCGCCCATGTAGCTCAAAATTCGAGTAGCCGTATATTACCCCCCCACCCCCTTGACACTCACCTAATTTACTTGAGTTTGCAGGTCTGATTGAGGAATCAAACAGTGAGTGGGTGGCAGCCGCATTAAGTGTGGTGGCGCGGTGAATATGCTAAATTTGACGCCTACCGCCATGCCCAAAAATAATGACTCACGGTTGGTATTTTGAAAAGAATCCACTGGCCTCGCGTCTGCATTTTTTCCTGAGATGTGCTGATACCTCTACGTAGGGTCATGTCATGCGCTTGGTTTTAGGTTCTGTGCTTTAAAGCAACCATTTTTATTACAGTAACTTACGTGTTTACTGTAAAACGATCAAAATACAGTCGGTTTCCTCTTAATGTGTTGTGGCTTTTTAGCTCATATTCTCGAGGTCAAATTAGTCATCTCCTGCCAGTGGATGTAAAGCAACAAAACTCCCTCGTGCAGAATACACTCACCTAACGAGTCAGATTTTGTGGATCAATGTTGGGCCACAGTAATAGCAAAGTGACAAAACCTGCTTCTAAACTGCGTTACATTCCTTGGTTAATTTCAAAGCACATGTTATCCACAACTCCTCATGCAGTCTCTACTGAGATGTTCATCAATTAAGCAATTCAAGAGGATTTGACATCTCATTACAAAATATTCTAGGCAAAATACAACTGGGATAGTACATGGGCAGTGTAACATCACAACTTCGTACATTCTTGTTTTGTCCTTGTGGGCCTAATGATCTGTCCCAGTTCTCAGGAGGCCAGTGTTACCCTTAGTCTTCCAATGGCCCTCCCGGTTTGAAATCTACCTGAAATTGATTTTACTTCATTGAGAAACACCTGTCAAGTCTCCTGAGGTGCAAATGAAACAAGGAGTGTCGTCAAGTCAAAGTCATCAGTTCGCACTAAAGTGTGATATTGTCTGTATGTTCAGTGTTTACTTATTCCAAGCCAACTTCCTATTGGATTATTCTGACAGTGATGATTCTATGGAAGTTGCTCAAGAAAAGGTAAGGAGAGTAAACATACATGTACGCCATAGATACTGTGAATGCCATTACATGATTCATAAGTGTTTCACTTTTCATCTTTTCAAAACGATGTCAAGAAAAGTGGATAACAATAATTTGACATACATTTATTACCAGCTGTATAGTGAACCAGATTCTTCAGGACCCCTGTACCATTCAGATTCAACTATAGTTGAAACTGACGATCCTGATTCTCTAAAAGATCATTCCAGTGAGCAATCATATTTCGTGCCAAAGCTGAGAAGGACAAAAAGTATTCTGGTAGGCATCTGAAACTCTGAATAACATAAGATAGTTGATGTGACATTTTCCCTCACGTCTTTAACTTTTAATTTATTTCATTAAAAAAATTTGGATAACCTTGACAAAACAATTTTTTTGCAGATGAAGGATAGAGTACCAGATTTTTCCCACAATAGTCTCTACGATTCAATTGATGACAGCACAGAGTACAATTCTCCCTCCAAGATTAAAATGGCAGCCAATAGGCCAAGGAGAAACCGCTGCTGTCCTGTAAGTCTCTTTGTCCATAATTTTCGTCCTTGAAATGTCACATTACTGAATTCAACACCCGGTTTACTGACTAGGCCATGCTTATAGACCATGCATTAGATCTGTGCAATTAAATAGTTGAAAAGTTTAGTCCGTTTTTCAATTGGAGACAGAAATACAGAGGTTGTGTTAATTTCCTTTTATCTTCTTCAAAAGACACTTATTGGATCAGATGACTCAAGTGTTGAGAGTGAAGATGACTATATTCCACGACCCAGTGAGGAAAGCACAGACAGGACTGCTGCTTGGAATTATCTATGAAGGCTAAAGCCAAGAACAAAGTTACATCCACTGTCAAAAGCAGAAGTAAGTCCATCAGTCGGAATGTCTTTCCATCCAGTCAGAGCAGAAGTAAGACTTCAAGCCAGAGCAGCTCTGGGTCCAGCAAAAGCACAAGGCAGAACTTTGAAACAATAGCTGATGAGAATGAGGAAACAATGGCGCAAACACATACTAATAAGGATTCAAGTGTTCCACTGCCCTTTGAAGAAGAGCCATGTGTTTATGTTAACTCAGTTTTAAAAGGGGAGGATAGATCAAGGAAATACTACAAGAAACATAGCTGCTTTTACTGTGAATAAGTTGTTCAGAAAATGTCAACACAATTGTGGCGCAAGCACAGTGATAAAGTAGATGTAGCAAAGGCATTTAGTTTGTCAAAGAACTCCAGTGAAAGAAGGCAGCAGTTAGATTACATCTGAACATAACATTGATGTTTTGGAGAAGAACAGAGGCAAGCTTATCCCATGTAAGCAACCAACGAAAAAAAGTAAGGGAGGAAAATTTGCTCATTGTGTACTGCTATGGATTGTTCACAAAACGAGTGATGTGGCGACATTTTCAAGACTGCCAATTCAAGCCCCAGTGTAACCCCTCTAAACGGGGTCTATCAAAGAGTTCAAGCATTGTGTGCATTTGCTGAAACTGTTCCTGATGGCTATAGCAATGCATACTGGAAGTTCTTAAGCAACATGAATCAAGACAAATTGCAGATGCAGTGAAGAAAGACCCCTGCCTCCTGAAGTATGGCTAGATTATTCAAAAAGGTTGAGAAAGTAATCAGCCAACACCAGTTTGGCCACCAAAAACTGCGAGAGCTTGGCAGATTGCTCCTAGAGGTGAATAAAAGTAAACCTGTAAAGACTATTTAAGACCTAATAAAACCTGGGGAGTATAATCTAGTTGTGAATGCTACTGGATGTCTTGCGGGATTGAATGAAGAAACAGGATAATATCAAAGACCATCAATAGCTTGCAAGGTTGGACATAGTTTACATTCCTTAGCCATGTATCTCAAATCTGAAGGATTAAAGGAAACGGACAAACAGGCTGTGCAAGATGCTGGTTACTTTGCAGATCTATACAAAGAAAGCTGGAAATTTGAGGTTGAAGGTCTAGCAAAAACTAAGCTTGACCAGGCCAAATGGAACGCCCCGCAGCTCCTACCATTTACAGAAGATGTAAAAAATCTTCATTCCTTTTTGTCTGAAAAACAGCAGCAAGAAGAATGCCCTGAAAGGAAACCCGGCACCTTCAAGATGGAAAGAGCTTGCTAAGGTATTGCTGACACGGCAGGAGAGGTATCCAGAATGCCTCTGTCTGTGTACTTATCCAAGGATACATCAGAAACACACAAATATGTTAATTTGGCCCTCACAGCGCTTGAGCAGAAACTTTGCAAACTTTTTACATATGACCATAGTAGGGAAGAGAGGAAGGAAAGAACCGGTTACTATAACTCCACTCATGAGAGAATCACTTGACACTCTAACAGAGACGTGAGAAGAATGTGGAGTGCTGAAGGAAAATGACTACTTGTTTGCCCTGGCGCATTCTATCCACTACCTCCGGCAGTTTGTGAATGAATGTAAGGACATCAGAAATCCCAAGGCACTTACCTCAACAAAACTAAGAAAACACATTGCCACTCTCTCAGCTGTCCTCAATCTCAAAACAACAGAACTTGACCAGTTGGCGGATTTCCTTGGTCATAACATTACTGTCCACAGGCAGCACTACCGCCTTCCAGAGGGTACCCTACAGTTACAGTACAAAATAAGCAATATTCTCCTAGCATTAGAACAGGGAAGGCTAGGAGAATACAACGGCAAGAGTCTGGATGAAATTCAGCTTGATGTGAATGGTAAGTCCTCCTCACACTCACAGCTCATAATTTTTTTTCAGGTGTACTAGTACAGGGTATAAATTCAATTAACCAGTGTATATGGGAAGGATGGAGTTCATAAATCCAATTTTGTAAAATACAAATTTTCTCAGATGCACCATCAAGTATAATATAATATAATTTGAGTTTTTCATGCAAATTATGGAGGAGTGTGGAGTACATTTCCATTACAATTTTTCCATCTCTGGTACTTAGTCGCCACATTATTGTATATTCAGTGGTGACTGTAGTAGGCTTTACACAATCAGGATTTTTGCAGTTGATTACAGATTATGCACTTTTTCTGTCAATTATCATTTTAGAGACCTGATAGAGTATTCGCAGAAGAGGTCACAGGAGATGGAGGGTTCAGAGGAAGACATGGACGGATCACAGGAGAAGGAAGGTATGTGCATCTCATTGTTCTTTATTTGGTTTTGAGTTATTGATTCATTGATTGATTCAACATTATTAAACCCCTAAGATAATTTGATATTGAAGATTGTCACACAATTTTTTTATAAAAAAAAGTTAAAACACACTTAAAATATAGCAGACAAGTATAATTCAGTACAGTGTGAGGTTCTGGAGCTACATGTGTGTAAGAGTCTGGTAGCCACAGACAGAACCTCTGAACCTCTCCTTTTCATTTCTGGGCTGTTGTTGTCTTTTGCTGCGGCAACTCCTCAGGCTGTCCAAAGTGCTGTAGACAGGGTGAGACTTTTGATATAGAGTTTTCGATGGAGGGTTCAGAAGAAGACATGGGCTGTTCACAGGAGAAGGAAGGCATGCGCAACAGGAATAAGAAAAATTATAAGTTAAAAAAAAAAACGAAAACCAAAGTGCTGTAGACAGGGTGAGAGACATTGTTCATATTCACCCTGATCTTTCCCAGCATGTTTTCATCCTTCTTAGATAGAAGCACAGGTGTTGGGAGAGTCTCCAATGAGCTCAGGATTGTCTTCTTTCGGTCTGGCCACAGCTCCACTTTCTATCACGGTAGGGGCTCCATCTGTGGTATAAAAAACTCTTGTTTTGGCTCTATTCCTCGCTCTCATAACGTCTCCTTAATAGCCAGGTAGATATCCTCTCCTCTTTTAGTGGTCTGTAGGGGAGTATACCTAACAGGTCCTCACAGAACACTTCCTGGTTTTTGTTAACAACTGAGCATTGTCAGACACATCAGTGGACTCATCTACAGCCAGGCCTACGCATGGGGACTCATGAATGACTTCATTCAGCTGGGCTAGTACATCCTGTTGTAATATTTCACTATTTTCTTTGAAGCTGTGCTTGTGTTGTTTGTTGATTCAAACCGTGCAAAGAAAATGTTGAGGTTGTTGAGCAGAGAGATGTTGTTGACTCGTCAAGCACTGCCACAGGCTCAGCATATCTCTGCTATCTTTGAACTGGCAGGTCTTTTTTGTATAGTCCTGTTTTGCTTTCCTGATGCCACGGGACATGTTGGCTCTCACTGTTCTCAGGCCAGGCTCATCCCAGCTCTGAAGGGGTTGTCTTTCACCCTCAGCAGCCGATGGACATCCCCTGTCAGCTATGGCTTTAGGTAAGCCCGAGTGATGATGGTCCTTGTGTCATCACATCATCACTGCACTTACTCATGTAAGAGGTAACAGTGTCTTTGTACTCCTCAATGTCTGTGTGGTTGTTGTGTGTGGCTGCTTCTTTGAACATGTCCAAGTCTGTTGTTGCAAAGCGGTGACTTTCACTCTCGGTCTGTATGCTGGTATTGGCATAACAGTGATGTGATCAGAGAGTCCGATCATACTCCTTTTGTGAGAAGTGTAAACCAGATCCAAAGTGTTTTCCCCCTCTTGTTGGGAAATTGACATGCTGGTAGAGTTTTGGAAGGAAAGTCTTAAGATAAGCCTGATTAAAATCTCCATCGAGGATGGTGACTCCATCTGGATGTGCTGTCTGTTGTTCACTGACGGCTTGATACAATTCACGAAGTGTCGCGTACCTATTACTGGTCTTGGAGGTTGGAGGGATGTATAACGCGACTAGTAAAATCGCAGTAAACTCCCTCGGCAGATAGAAAGAATGACACCTTATGATCATGAACTCCACCAGTGGTGAACAGTGTTTTCATTCTACCACAGCGTCCAGCATCATGGATGTAAACACAGACCCCACTGCCGCGGGTCTTACCCCCATTTACGAGGGCTGTCTGCTCGATTATATGTTAGCTGCTCCAGTTGTACAGCGGAGTCGGAGGGGTTACTATTAAGCCACGTTTCAATGAAAACAAGCACAGCAGTTATTTACTGTCCGATTCACTGATCTCAGCAGTCATTTTGTGGTCCAAGGATCGTACATCAGCCAGGATGATGGATGGTATGGTTGGGTGGGTTGGACTAGCTGCTAGCCTAGCCCAGACACCTTTGTGCTTGCCCCTCTTCTGTTTCCACGCACACTGCTTGTGAAGTTTAATATACTGTGACATGCATCATTCCCGTATAAGCTTAAAATTACGCAATGATAAGTGTGAGGGGTGTCAGTCCGCAAAAACAGATAATCCCTCGTGACATGATGACAGCCCTCACTGCTGTCTCCTCATTCCGCACACAGCTATTTGATAAATGCCAGATTATAAAACAAAAATCGAGTCTTGACTGTCAATAACAATGCGGGACAACGTCTCAATTTGCAGGAAGTGTACAAGGTAATGGAAATGCGGGACTGTCCCGCACAAACCTGTACA